>APFE031447072.1:16833-28838 GCA_000404065.3 Pinus taeda | reverse complement strand
TTAAACAGAAATAAAGACCGTTCAAATATTTCCAAGAGAACAGACACTCAGTTCATTGTGAAACAGGTGGCCACCTCCCTGTGAGGCGTTACACAGTGATGATGACGCAGAACAGAGGAATTCCAACGAATGAGGGGTAGGAGAACCAGAATGCCGAGAAGCGGAAATGAATAGTCAAAAAGCAAAATGGCTTTAAAGCCACGAACTGACTGAAGAAGCAGGGAAGCAAAAAAAGAGTTAGTTAAGGTAGAAAGTCGAGAGCAGAGAATAGAGAGAAGAAGCCGAGCTAACCTGAGGGGAGCATCGAGCCAGATAGAGGCAGAGAGAGTCAGAGAGTCTGTGAATTCTAGATAAGGCTTGAGAGGTTCAAGCAAACTCCTTTGTATATAGCCTGTCATGTATGAGCCTCAGATTGGGCTCATACCACTGTGACCAATAGAGGTCGAGTTTCAATAAGGAGAGTTTGTGTACTCGAGAGACTTGGGGGATCCAAGTCCAATCCTGTTGATTTACATCTGTTTAGTGAGACTCAAATTGAGCTCACTGTTGTAAAACTCTGCTTTAAAAACATAATAGAGAGGTCACCACTGAAGGCTGGACTAGGAGATGTAGCCCAGGAGTGTTGGGTGATCTCCTTATTAAACTTGTTGTGTTTATATGTTTTCCTGTTATGTTTTCTCTAACTGCTTCAGTGTCTATGTATTTCGCAATCTTATCGATCCATTGCATAAATTAACATAGGAACATCCATGCACATGAGTCTGTAATACCTTTAATTCTTTTTCTTGGATAAATTCTAGATCAAGTGGTATGAGAGCTCTAGGTTATTAAGATTAGACAAGCTTGTGTTGGATTTATTGTTGAATGCTAACTAGATCAAAGCTTAAATTAGGAGAAGGAGGGTTGGTTGAAGCTAACCCAGAAATATGAAGAGTCTATACTAGGAGGAAAATGTGGGAAGAAGAAGTTCCCCTAGAATCAGACCCTTAGTTCCTGGAAAGCTTCATGACCATGAGAGCCATGGTAGAAGAAATGTATAGAGGATTTAAGAAAACTAAAGATGAAGATTCATCAAAACTAGATAAAGAAGCAGAAGAATCTTTCTTCCATGACTATTCTAAAGGTAGAGGGAAAGAAGAAAAACTGCCCACTCCTCCTAAAAGTCCTGAAAATAAAAGGAAAACATCCTTGATTAAATTAGATGTTAAATTTGATTTGCCTATTTATGATGGAGAGTTGAATGTAGAGAAGCTAGATAATTGGATTAGACAAATTGATGTGTATTGCAGAGTACAAAATATTGATTCAAATAGTATCAAGATTCAGCTGGCCAGCCTATGCCTGGGAGGCACTGCCTTGGTATGGTGAGAAGGCAGGACACAAGCTGACTTGAAGAAACATGGTAAGATTCTTTCTGTCTGGGGTGAATTTGTTTCTACAATCAAAAAGAAATTCTATCCACTAGCCTATGTGCAGCAAGCCATGATGAGTTGACAAACTCTTCGCCAATTGAAAGGGAAAAGTGTACAAGGCTACACTTAAGAATTTAGGAAAAACATTTTGATTCTAGGAATTTATTTAGACTCACCTGAAACTTTATTGAAACATATAGGTGGTCTACATATCTATTTAAAGCACACCATCCTCATGTTTAATCCCACTAGCATAGATGAGGTATCTATTCAAGCTACATATCTAGAAGCTAGAGGCAAGAATGTGAACCCAGAAGTTAGGGGATCATCCAAACCCACTACAAGCAAAAATAAGGAAAAGGGAAAACAGAAATGGAAAGAGAGGAAGACAAATACTGTACAAAATACCAAACCTTCGTGCACTCATTGCAAGAAGGATGGGCATGATGATGAACATTGTTGGATTCTGCATCCGGAGCTAAAACCCAAGAAATTCAATGGCAAGAAGAAGAAGATTGTTGCAGTTATTCAAAAGGATTTGGTGTCAGGCTCAGGGGATGAAACAACGATTGCAACCATAGGTATAAAAGGTAAGAATTCCGAAGCATCTACTAGTAATTCTGCACAATCTACTGATAATGAAGAAAATGAGAGGAAAAAACCTGAGTTTTTCATATTCGAGTTATTTTCAAGCATCAAAAGATTGATACTTTGTTTGATAGTGGCTGACAAGTAAATTTAATTTCCGAAGAAATTGTAAAGAAGCTGAGATTACTAACCACACCTCACAAGAAACCATATCCATTAGGTTGGTTATGTGATAAAGCACAACTACAAGTGACTAGACAATGTAAACTTAAGTTTTCTTTTGGATCAACATTTGCAGATTTGGTTGAGTTAGATATAATTCCTTTGGATACATGTGGAATTGTTTTAGGAAGTCCTTACTTGTATGATAGGAAAGCCATTTTCTATAGAGCTGAGAACAAGTATCTACTCGTCAAAGATGGAATCGAATATTTTGTAAGAGCTCATAAACTCAAAAATAATTATACTCTCATAAACTCAGGGCAGATGAAAAGAATTGTAAATTCATGCAAACAATTTTTACTGATGGTTGTAAAAGAAAAGAAACCTGATACAACCAATATATTTGAGGGCTGTAATGCTAAACAGGGTTGTAATGCTAAACAACAAGCTGAGTTAGAAAAAGTTGTTTCAGAATATGATATACTATTTCAAGAACCTAAAGGTTTGCCACCCAAAAAGGAAATAGTACATGATATTAATTTGCAACAAGATGCTCCATTTCATAACATCGGAATGTACAGGTGTTGAATTGGTAAATCCCCTCTGCGGACAGAGGCGATCCCACTAGCCCAACACGGGTCTAGCAACAATCACACCACGCTACACGCAGGTTCCTAATTGCATAAATCAGAGATTGATTATGATGATCTACCTGGAATCCAATGCTAGTTGTTGTAGAAGAAACGCCGCTCCCGTCCTTTTGCTTTGGCTGGTCACAATCCTTATGCTCCACGTAAATGGACACCTGCACACGCAAAGAACGATACAAACACAAGCGTAAAATCCAGTATATGCAATTATATATCGGTCAGAAAAGATACAACTCAAATACCATTGAAAGACACATGAGTGGAACCATAATGATAGTCGTTCATTAATTAGTAAAAACAGAGAAAGATTACAACCAAAGGGTTCTGACGTTGAACCTCCTCTGACTGGGCAAGCAGCTAAATACGCCTTGCAAAGTGACCTCTTCTCTCTCAATATTTTGGCAGCATAACCCCTCTATAGCTCTCAATTCTCACTATTACTCCAGCATAAACTTGGCACTCACAATAGCTCTAAAAAACTAGTTGGTTTAATGCAGGATGACAGTCATTTATAGATGGAGGAGGAGGGAGTATGCATTGTATCAAGACACCTACTGAAGATTTAGCATTTTCCCAGAATAGCCACTGAACTTGGTTGTCATGGATAAAAAGATGACACTCGACCACTTCCATGAGATTTTTCCCTCAGAGAACTGTAGGAACAAAGAGGAATCACACTTCAGTGCGCGCTGGCTAAAAATCATAACCAAATTTAGGTGGCGCGGGCTTTGCTCTATGACAGAGCGTCCATGGGCGTGCCCTCTTTGGAGGAACTGAGCCATCGGCGCGGGTAAGACACTGTGGACCCGCGCTAATGAAAAAAGGGCACTTTTTAGGGCTAACCTGCAAAAGGTGTCTTCAGGGAGTTTGAAGTTCATACTCAGGAGAATCCAATGCAAGTGTTTTTAAGTTGTGTCACTAGTCACAGGTCCATAAATGCATCCTCCAATGTGCGAAAGCAAGGGTAACAGCGACGGTGACCAACGGTGACAAATTACTGCGTAACAGATGCCCCCTAAAGCATGAGCCTCGAGAGAGAGAGAGAGGTGAAGTGCTTTACAAGAACATATATAGCTGCCGCTGAGAATCTGCATTGAGAGACACAGTATGATAGTTCAAATACATGATATATGTGGCATGGACGCAACCATCCATAAGAGTACATGATGATCAAGATCCGTAGTATGTACGCAACCATCTGGTTAGGATCAATGAATTGACTCAGGTATGGTCGCAGCCATCCAATGTAAGAGTCATGTATCAAAATCACGTCTGGATTACAACAGACACAATCCAGGGTCTTGCACTCCACCTCGACCCGAACATAAGTACAAGTTCAAGCATGTGAAAATGTGAGCTGAAGTCGAACATGCATGAACATCGTCTGATTACCAGTCAATAATGAAAACTGTTAACAGACGCAAGAGGTACCACCAATAATGACAATGGTCCTCGAGGTACTACAGGTACAGTCTACGCGTGTGAATGAATGAGCCGATGTCGAACACCCGTAGAGTCATCCGATCGGAGGCCAATGATGAAACCTCGCGTCGAACACGAAGAACCTGCCATTGAGGCATGCAGGCTCCAAGGTACCAGAAGGGAGTCTCTAGGTCACTTTCCTGGATAATGAGCTGAAGTCGACAGGAAGTGATCTTCGTCGAAGGTGGGCCATAATGTTTCCCACATCATCGACACGAGACGGGAAGAGACAATGTTGTGAAATAAGATTTATGAACTATCAGACAGATGTGGTTTCTTTCAGAGGTCAACTTCTCTTAAACATATCGGTGACACGAGAGTGGAGTTGGCAGTATTTGACGTCAATGGATCAGAGGCCATGATGACGAGGCAATGAGCAGATGAGAGGTCAAATAGGATTACCCAAATCCACGGAGGCAAGTGAAAAAACAAGATGAGATGTCCCCACCCTAACACGAAAGCAGAGAAGTGCCATGTTCAAGAGCGACATACTGCCGACACGACGATAATTACGGTTCCAAAATTTTCTTTTTCCCCCGCCATTTCTGGCGAGTACCCCAATTATTTTTAACAAGCTTGATGGGGATCGCATATGCTTGTGGTATAAGTTCGACCTTCGGTCGAATCCAACCTAGTAAAAGCTTAACGATCCCTAGGGAGGAGAAGCTCGAGTCTCGTCATAATGATGAGTCCAATGTTGTCAGAGTTTAACGAGTCCGACACAGGTAAAAATCGGAGTCTTTTTCATATTTAGAGAGTTTGAAAAAGACACGGAAAAGAAAACTCCAGAGGTCCTTTTTCGTAAAGTTGTGTCTCTCGGGCCCGAAAAAGTGTAGAATGATGCCCAAAAGAACCGCCCGATCATTACGACCGAGGAGTACTTTTCATTAGTAGTGATTTCGACCTGAAAAAGTAGAAAAGGGATCAAAATCACATCGTTTCGTAACCATTAACGAGTTTGAAACGACAAAAACCCGGTAATATTTTTTATATTTTAACGGTCGATAAAAGAACTTAAAACGACTGCCTCTTAGTAACCGTTTAACGAGCCAAGAGGGATAACTCGGCGATCTTTTCCTCTTTAAAAGGTTAGGAAAAGAGCTGAAAGCAGACCATAAGTAACATTTTCTCATGGTTTACCGAGCTTGAAAAAGTTAAAAAGAAGCTCGTTTGAACTGCACCAGACCCTGTCAGCATTCAAAAAACAGCGTAAAACCCATTTCGCCATGAAAATATCCTAAAAATACTCAAAAACATCACGTCTAATGTATTTTTAGGTCAAAATAGTGTCATAAATAGTAAAATAGTAAAAAACAAATTCACTTTTCACTTTTTACCTTGTGAGTTCACTGTTGGAGGGTTTTTAGTGCAAAATTCACCTGGTGATTGCGATCGATCCAGGAGACCATTCGAGCCGACGTCTGCAACAGGTAAGAGGCCTTATCCCAAGCTTTATTTTCATTCCATTTTTCCAAGTTTTTATTCATATTTTAGCTCCCTACAAAGGGATTTGCAAATTTTTAGGGTCGCGCCATTGGCGCGGGTTTCCGGCACGGGACCGCGCCAATGGCGAAATTTTTCCATAGAGGCCGCGCCATTAGCGCGATTGTTTTAGAAACAGTCGCGCCAATGGCGCAATCTCATTTTTTAGCAAATTGGACCGTTGAACTTGCAAAATTCTTTCAATTTATGTTTCAATAATTACCTAACAATTGAAAATTGTCCTTTGTTTGCAGGATTTCGCTAAAAATGGTGCTAGAATGGAAAGAACGAGAGCATAATGAAGTTGATGCCCTAGCTTTGGCGGATGATGACTGCATGACTGCATTAAGAGACTGCAGACTTAAAAAATTCTTCCATACTTCATACCTACGCGCACAACCTGAGCTACTACGCTTCATAGTAGATGCTTGGGATGTAGAGGATCAAGTGTTTCGCCTGAAGGATCAGACATTGGAATTGGATGTTTCCGATGTCTATTTTATCACTGGTTTATCACGGCGGGGTGCACGTCCTATTCTGACAGGTAGTCAACCTTCTGCAGAGAAGATCAAGGAGGTGAAGGACAGAGTGTGTCCTGATGCACGATTTGGTGTAAATAGCAGGAAAATAGATATCAACACGGTGCCCAGCTTGATTCTACGAGTTATTTTGTTTACCATTACCCGGGCAGTAGGTATTCAGGCACCCCACGAGGCCAGAAAGAATCACTTGCTGCTGGCCACCAAGTGTCTCCATCCGACAATGTTTGATTGGGCTTCAGCGGTGACGACCAACATCAAACGACAACTTACCAAGTGTAAGCGGGATGGAAACAAACAGTTTGGGTATGGGTCAATCATTGTGACCTTCTTTCTAGAGCGGCTGCCAATTTTCCGGGTACCTGGAGGGATAGTAGCAGATCCAGTGCTGAGGGAACCGAGATTGCATCGATGGGCAGAACTTATGCCCAGAGGAGGAGGGGGCCAACAGATGTCCTGGAAGCCCGAGTTCTTTATCTGGCTCCGACACCAGATGATAGTCATAGAGGACTGGCCCTATGTGGGCACGGATTTCACCGGAGATCCCGATCTCCCTCTACCTGACGGAGAGGATTGGGATGAGGAGCTGGGTAAGAACTCTTTGTTTTTTGATGTTTTTATGTATTCAATTTTTTTGTTAATACATGCCTATTTCTTACAGTGTCTATATATGTATACAGATGCTAGCACAGAGCGACCAGCTGACTTGCCCCACAATGTGCGCAGAGCACAACCCGCAGTAGATCCTCAGATAGAGGGTGAGGATGATCTCGTGCAGAACCTCGAGGCACTCACTCGAGGTATCCCAGACTACGGCAGATTGGAAGATGTACCCAGAGCTTACCAGAGGCACACGGTGGGAGTGTCTACTCATGTCCATCGTCTGTTGAGACGTTTGGTGTGAGAAGTGACATGCTACCATGAGCACAACCGTGCTTAGACGCCTAGGTTTCATTTTTTCATATTTTTTGAGGAGTACGCTGTCAGCGGCTGTATAGACTTTGGACATGTATTATTTTTTGTAACGCGCGGGGTGCGAACATTTTGACTCACACGTATATATATACATATGATTCATTATTATGTTTTTTATGTGTTTATGTTTATTCCTATATGGATCTTTTCTTCACGTGATTATGCATTTTATATGTTATGCGACTGTTTGACACACATGTAATCTAATGTATCTACTGCATAACAAACGACCCATTGGAATGTATTCACACACGCACATATATTTTATTTTTACGAAAGCTTGAAAACACACATGAGGATCACGTATGCAAACTATGCTTTATGAGAAATTTTATTTTTATACAAGCTTAAAAACACATGGTATACATGCAAACTATGCTTGATGGGAAATTAAACGGGCATGCCCCCGAACATCATGTATCAATCCGAGGTATATGCCCCCCAAGCTTCAGTCCATTGAAAATGGGTTGAAGGTTGACATAATGGTTATGTGCTCGAAAAGCACGAACACACGTTTCATTGTTTTAACGAGGTTGACATAATGGTTATGAACTATCCTCGTAGATAAACAGTTTCATTATTTTAATGAGGTTGATACATTAGAAAAACTATCCTCGATAACTACGCTCGACCGTGTATTCGATGGCCTCTCCTCTGGCCAACAATTGAAACCATTGGATGGAATCAAAGTCTGATGCACAAACAGGCCCGAATTTCGTTGTTTAAGGAGCTTGACATAGGAGAAGGAACGATGCTCCGACCAATCATGTTGCATTTTTTAACGAGGTCGCCACAAGATCAAAACTATCCTCGAGACACCTTGTTTCATTTTTTAGGGAGCTTGACAGAGGGAAATGAACTATGCTCCTCCCGATATTCATCATAATGAACAGGAAGTCGGGGCTTCCAAGAGTGGCGCTCCCGATGGGAGGTCAATGTCTTGGAAGTCGGGACCCAATGCCCCCAAAACACTATGCACGAGAGCGACATCGCTGGATATAGGCATGGGAGAGGTAGTCACATAGTTGACCTGCGGTGGGACAGAGACAACCGGTGGATGAGAACCAGGAGGGGGCGGCGCCGGGGGCGCTGGGGGACTAAAGAACGATAATTGATCAATAGTTACAACCCTTCCATCGTTTGGAAAGAAAACCACACGGAAAAGTGAAGAGACGAGGGCCCCCATGGCATAAATATAGTCACGACCAAGGAGAAGATGGAAATCTAAAGCTCCTTGGGTAACCAACACGTCTGTATAGACGGTTTTACCTCCCAAAGTAATAGGGAACTTCGGGAGGACTCCTAGAGATGGACATGCTCCTCCGTCGAAAGCCAACAGATTCTGCGTGACCAGCCTGAGTCACGAGGATCCTAAAGCTTGCCAAGTATTGTACGACATAAGACTGACCGACGCGCCTTCATCCAGAATAGTGCCAGGTACCGCCTTATCACAGGCGAGTACTGTAATCTGGAAAGGCACATGGGATGGAAGGCAGAAAGCAGTCAAGTGACGCCAGTCGAAAGAAACGACCGAATTACTTGGTGGGGGAATCGTATGATTGCCCCCTTGGTCTAAAGGAACCGAAGAAGGACCCTCCGAGTCAGCTGGGATAAGAGGGGCATTTTTGGACTCAGGAGAATCTGATGAGACGAGAAGAACGTGTTCATGATGCTCTTCTAGAACAGGGTGGTCGAGGGGTGGTGAACCCGAGTCGACACGCTCTCCGACCAATGGTTGGTCTGGAACAGGCTTGTTGGAGAGGTAAATCCCCTCTACGGATAGAGGCAATCCCTACTAGCCCAAAGGGGGTCTAGCAACAATCAAACAATGCTACACTGCAGGTTCCTAGTTGTAATTAACAAGTGGGTGAAAGAAACCTACTTGATTCCAAGCTACGTTGTCGAAGAGATGATCCTCTCGCTCCTTCGCTCCAGCCGATCACAGTCCTCCACTATCCTCGCGGATGGACACCTGCACAAGCAAGGAGAGAACAAACACAAGCGTAAAATCTACTAAAAACAACTATGTATCAGTCAGGAAGGATACAATTTACATTAATCATTCATAGGACAAATGGAAATGGAACCATAAGAGTATTCATCTATCTTTATTAATCAGACAATAGAGTAAGGTACAACCGAAGTCCTCACGTTAAGTCCTTCTCTAGAGGGTCCAGCCAGCATGTCTTCCAAGCATCCACCTTTGGAGTAGATCTCCCAAGTCAAAGAGGTCTCTCTCTCACATACAAGGCAACAAGCTCATAACATTCCTCAAGCTCAAAAGCAATCCTCACACAACACACCAAATGCCTACAAAGAGCAGCACTAATGCACTAAGAATTCCTTAATCGGAGTCTATATGTTCCAAACTAGCTGCTCATGGGCAATGGAGGAGGCTTATAAAGGAGAACGAGTCTCCATGAATAGGTAAAGGATGAGCTCTCCCCCAAGATAAGTGGATGGTCAGTCGAACAGACATGCCAGAGAAAGGATGGCGACCTCAACAATGCTAACAACCAAGTCTGGAGTGATATGGAAGGTTGGCTGTTAGAACAAATTCGCCCAAACAGGATCAGCGCGGATGAGACACTGGGCTGGCGCGCTGACATCGCAGATCAATTATAGAGGAGGTCTGGTCAGCGCTCAAGGATACAAGCGGAGGGCGCGCTGTCCGTAAAATTAGACCAGCGCGGAAAACATGTGTGCTTCCGCGCTGGCAGCGCAGCAGTAACACTAACTTCCGCTCGTCAGCGCGGTTATTTAATAAATAGTCGCGATGATCCAAATAACTTAGGCAAAGAGGGTTTTTTAGCCATTTCAGGGATCATGGGCTTAGGTGAATGTGGTTTTATAGCACAATAGGGAGACTGACATGATGGCAGTGACATTTTACTATGTAACAGATGCCCCCTAAAGCATGAAGCCCGAGAGAGTGGGAGGGGTGAAATGCTTTACAAGACTGCTGGACTGGAGCACCACCAGGAAGAAACCTGCAGGCGGATAGAACTGATATTTCAATGACATGTAGTCTAGGCATGGGCGCAGCCATCCAAAAGACATATTGAAAAAGGTCTGTGGTGTGGACGCAGCCACCCAGCCGAAGAGACCATGATGATAAGAGGTATGGTCGCAGCCATCCTTAAGAAGACTCAGGTATGGTCGCAGCCATCCATCGATGAGTCATGTAATGATGTCCCACAAAATCGCAACTTGGTCCACAATGGACTAGAACCAGGGTCTTGCGCTCCATCCGAACCCGAACAAAGTACAAGTTCAAACATGTGAATACAGGTGTCGAAGTCGAACATGCTTGAACATCGTCTGATTACCAGCCAATAATGCAAGCTGTTAACAGACGCGAGAGGGGCCACCAATGATGACGATGGTCCTCAAGGTAATATAGGTACAATCCACGGCATGTGAATGAATGAGCCGATGTCGAACACCTGCGGAGTCATTCGATCGGAGGCCAATGATGAAAACCTCGCGTCGAACACGAAGAACCTGCCATTGAGGCATGCAGGCCCTAAGGTACCTGAAGGGAGTCTCTAGGTCACCCTCCTGGATAATGAGCTGAAGTCGACAGGAAGTGATCTTGATCGAAGGTGGGCCATAATGTTTCCCACATCATCGACACGAGACGGAAAGAGACAATATTTTTTGTGTGAGATATCGGAGGGAGGTTGAGTATTCTTGCGGAGGCCAACTTCTCTTGAACATATCAGCGACACAACGACGGATTTGGTAGTATTTGAGGTCAAATGATCAGGGGTCATGATGACAAGACGATGAGCAGATGAATAGTCAAATAGGATAACCCAAACCCATGGAGGAAAATGTGAAATGAGATGAGATGTCCCCACCCAGACACGAATGCAACAAGTTCCATGTTCAAGAGTGACATACTGCCGATGACGACGATTATGATTCCTTTATTCCCCCATCATTTCTGGCGAGTACCCCGGTTATTTTTGGATGACAAGCTTGACGGGGATAGCATATGCTTGAAGGGCGTCATTTCGACGGAATCTGATGTCATGAAGTTTTAACGAGTCTGACAAAGGAAGAAATCAACGCCTTTTCATGTTTAGAGAGTTTGAAAAGACAACGAAAAGAAAACTCTAGGGGTGTCCTTTTTCATAGAGTTGTGTCTCTCAAGCTCGAAAAAGTATAAAACTATGCTCGAAAGAACCGCCCGATCATTACGACCGAGGAGTACTTTTCATAAGTAGTGATTCCGATCTGAAAAAGTAAAAAAGAGATCAAAACCACGTCGCTTCGTGACCATTAACGAACCAGAAGCGACAAGGGTCCGACAATCTTTTCGTTTTTAGATGGTTGGAAAAGAGTTTAAAGACGACCGCCTCTTATTTACGTTTAGCGAGTCAAGAGGAATAACTCGGCAATATTTTCATCTTTAAACGGTCAGAAAAGAGCTGAAAGAAGACCTCCATTTTTATTCTCTTTAACGAGTCAAAAAGGGAAAAAATACTCGGCAATCGTTTCATATTTTACGAGTTAGAAAAGAGCTTAAAGGTGACTCGGGTATGGGTTCATTTTTACACAAGCTTGAACCATGGAGAACTCTGCTTGGATTCGGTTTCATGTTTACACAAGCTTGAAACGAAAAACCATGTTTGTTATAAGTTCGCATCCCCCCAGCATAATGACGCAAAACGAGGTACATGCCCCCCAAGCTTCATTGCATTCAACAA
>APFE031447068.1:0-16047 GCA_000404065.3 Pinus taeda | reverse complement strand
GGGGTTTTGGGGGCAACACCCCTGAAACTAAAAGCAGATGTAAAATTGCCTTGTAGAAGTATACTAATTTCTAGTCAATCTAGACTGTTCATTAGGCGGATAATTTGACAGTAGAACTTGTGTTTAGTTTAGGGTTTTTTGCCCTAGAAGGCAACCCCTCTCTTTGTATGAGGGCATTGTATTTGAGGCTATGTAATAGATGTGTATTCTTTGAGCAAGAAACAAAGAGGTGAGACTGTGAGAGAAAACATAGGATATTTTAGCGGATCTGTTGTAGGTTGTGTCTCTTCATTTTGCTGGATAATAGAAATGAAGGATTGGCTGTTCGGGGTGGACGTAGCCCAAACTGGGTGAACCACGTATATCTGTGTCTCTCTTGTTTTATGCGTTTTTTGTGTTTATATTTCTGCAATATTTTATGTGTTCCATTGCTCTGTAATATATAATTTTCTAACACTTTCCCTTGCTTTGGATTTGCATATCCAAAGTCTCGCTTCTTCTGTTTAAATTTATGCTCGATCTTGACAATGTATCAATAGGCGATGCCAAGCGAGGAGATGTACATGAACTCCATCTTATCTTGGATGTATTTGTGTAGACAATCGCGGTAGTTGAGTACCAAATTCCGCTTAAAATCCTTGATACCCAGCTTTGTGCAAAGGGTATGAAAATAATTGTGAACTTTGGCACATCTTGGTCCCTTCCCTGCCGCAATGTGCTCCGCTTTATGTATTTGTCTTCATAGCTCCCGAGAGGGTAATATTTTTCCTTGATGGCGTCTCAGAAATAATTCCAAGTGGGTGCATCTGAAAAAAAGTGAGGATTCTCTCTCGTCCTTTTGTTCATAGTAGGTTTCCCACCTATCCTTGACATGGGAGGCAACTTGAGGAGTGAAAAAGTAATATTTTCTCGATTGAAAAAGTCATGAACTGAAAAATATTCTTCCAATAGATTTAACCGTATATCTACAACATCTACATCTATCTGGCATTCAGATATGGGAATGTCAAAGTTAACTTGTACCTTAAAAGGAGTGGTGCCTCTAGAGTGGCTGCTGGATGAAGATGCGTCGCCTATGGGTATTCATTGAAGGATCTGGACAAAGTTATCCATCATCGCGTTCTTTTGTCGCTTGAGGACTTCCTTGAGAAATAGGTTGAAAGGATCTCTTGCTCCCTCTTCTTTGTTTTCTTCCACCATGGGAGGCTGTCAGGGTTTGCGAGGTTGATCTTGCAAAGGTTCAACCAATTCAAACCCTAACTCCTTATATACTGACCTCGTTGGGGACATGCAAAGAAAAGATGAGAAAAAGTCAATCACTTCGATATTATTGATCCAGACTTATGCAGGAACACAACAAATACATATATAAATATAAACACAAAGATTAAACATAAATAAATTTTCATTTCATTAATATCAAAGAACAAAAAGATTCTTACACACATAATGGAAATAAAACAGTTCGAGCGATGGTAGCTTATCTCTGAGAAGAGATGTGGTGGCTACATGCCTCTGAACTGTGTTAAAATGAGGCTCAAGGGAATTTTTATAATTGAACAACAAAGGAAAACCCTAAACAACAAAAACACTAACCCTAGCAGATGAAACAATAAGATTTTGTGGGCCCCGTGGGGGTTAGTTGGGCAACCAACTTCCTGGGGTCGTAACTTGATCATATGATCTTTGTTTGGAACGCACGATACCTTGTTAAAAATATCTCTTTGAGTACTACAGGATTTGCTGCAGTTTTGCAAACCTCAAAAAATGTTGTTTATGGGGTCAAAACAATGGAAGTCCAGGACCCAAAAAACTGCTAAAAATAGTAAATGCTGCTATAATCAAGGAAATGGACGAAACCGACTGGAGGTCTAGGTGGAATAAGTGGGTGGCCACCAATATCCACTTGGATCATATATGCAACATAGTGATATTTTTAACCTTTTAGTTGATAATATGGGTTTTTGTTTTTGATGTAAACTTGACCATGAGTATGTTATAAAATCTTGCCAAGTATGGGATTGCTCGGGTCATGATTAGTCTTATTATTGAACATGTAATAGTAGTTATAAGTTTTGATATGATACAAGTGGTGGTTTCATCATTTCAAGTTCGAAAGTACAAAGGTGAAGGAAAGGGAAGGTTTCATGTCAGGACATATGTTATGTAGGTTGAAATTGCAGTCATGTTTATGCTTTTGGAGGACCAAAAGCTCCTTAGTGAGGGGGCATGATCTAGGAGGATCCTAAAAGGCCAAAATTTTGAAGTCATCAAACCTTAGTCAAACCTATCTCAACCCAAAGATCTTGTTCTTCTGAATCCAACAATGCAAGTGACACCTCAATCTGACACCGTATGCGAAAGTTATGGCCTGTTGAAGTTTTTGACAAACAACAAAATTTTTCTCAAACAAGACCCACAGACTATCACATGGAAGTTGATGTCAGCCGTATGGATGGAGACATGGAAACAAGGTCAACTGATGTATGAATGGTGATGTGGCAACATAGTCAACAGAAGCAGGGGAATATTCTTGGCCAATCCAAAGCCAACACGTGGTAGGCTCAGATTTGTTGGATAAAGCCCAATCTGGGGGTGCCATTTGGCCCAATCGTAGGGCACCACGTGGCACCCCAAAATTGGCTAGTCAACCTTGGACTAGATCAACTTTGGCAGAGCTGCTAGTGGCAACTAAGTTAGCGGTTCTTCTATTTTTTAGGCCAAATTTGGCAGGCGTGTAGCCAGATAAGTTTGGCAAGCTGCCAAGTTGGCGAACCTGCCAAACCTTTGATCAACTTGACAGAAAATATTATTGGGCAGTGAATCAATTTTGTCGAACTGTTAGCCGCAAGTTTGTTTTTATTTAAAAGTCATTGTATTGTATGGTCTGCCGGGGAGTCGAACATGCACCACCACATGGCTAATGGACCCACATAGACCCCATTGTCAATGTGCCAACCAATGCTATATTGGTAGGTCCACCAATAAAAATATATTTAAATCAATCATTTGCATACTATCGAGGGAACGAGGCTGCGTGGTGCAGCGTGAGAGGGATGAGGCTGAGTTGCAAAGAAACCAAGAACCAGAGCTATGCGTGGGGAGGCTCACTTTTCGAGAGAACGAGAAGGAAATATTTTGCATGAATATTCTTGGTATATTTTGTAGGAATATTCCCAAAATATTCTTGTAAGGAATATTTAGATTCCCTATAGCACTAAAGGTCACATTGATAGAAGCCAATCAACTTTATACTCAAAATTCACAAAAATTTGCCACGAATCCAATGGTGCAATCTGTTTTTTGATTCGAGCAATGTATTTATAGGCCGTTCCTAGAATTGGAGGTATAATGTGTAATTTTTTCATGTATGAAATTTTGATTTTGCTAAGATTAATACAAGAGCCCTCCCCACTTTGAGCAGGGCCCGAAGACGTAGTCGATATTGGATGAAATCCATTATCAAGTTGTGTGCGTTCTGTTCTTTATGGTTTCCTTTGGTTTTCCTCTTCCTTAACGTGTATGCACCTGTGGTTTTTATGCTCTTTTTAAATGCAATTTTGCATACATCTATGAAGTAAAAGTACCCAAATCAATCATGGAAGAGTGAAACTAAAAAAATTAGTGAGACCTTGCATAACAATTCATTCACTATAAATTCTTCTACAACCAATTTTCATAACCAATTTTTTCAAAGAAAAGCAAATTTACTAGGAATACAAAATGATAACATATGGCTTAACTTTAGAAAATTAACAATATTTTCTAAGCTAGAAGGGGGGAATATGAGAGACATACTTAACAACCAGCTAACCTAGAGCCATGCTATGATATGTATTAACAAATTAAGCTATTATAATGCTTTCAAATCACATAAGGTGTTGACCTCGTCTAAAGCTATCTCATGTGCCAATTCTAAGATTAAACCCCAGAAAAATATATTGCACAACTGAGCAAGTCCAAGATTAACTGAAAACCACAACACATAACCAAATTTTTGAATAAATAAATGAGCGTGTAGAGATCAATCCTAACAAATTCAAAGAGTGGTAAGTTATGAATTCAGTGGCATTAATTTCCACCAATTTTCATAGTTAATGAATGACGATTATGTCTATGGAAACTCCCAAAAACAACATCACTGACCTCATCATGAATTACCATATTTATAGAACATGTCATATCTAACATTTACCACACCACCAATAACTATACAAGTTGTTAGTATCATCATATGTGTTAACCTATATCTTATCATTTATCATAATTCCCACACCTAGCTTATATGATAACAAAACACTACAACCATTATGTGTTATACATTCATAATGTGTTGTATTGTATGATGCTATGATATGACTTAATATGACATGATATAATGTTTTTGAAAGATAATTGGAGGTATGTTCCATAATATTTTTATCATATAAAAATTCTTATCATGATCCAAATGTGATCTGAATGTATCCCCATGCTACGTCCAAAGGGCGACTACCCCTCGACCCCAACACACATATTTGTTATCATGGCAAAACAAATCATTTGATCACAAATCATTAAGTAATGTAATTCATGTTCAACATGAGTTTCAAACCATATTCAAGGTGTGTTGCCCATACTATTCAATCTATCATGTGACAACATAATGATACATACGTAAATCGAGACACCATATGCAATGATGCATTTATGAACTCTCTCAAAATTGAAACCATATACATGATAAGAATAATAAACCATCAAATATGCTCATAGAAACATGTGATATATAAAATTATACTGAAGTCAATCATCTGGAATACTTTCAATAGGAGAGCCAACTACAGTTTGGTGATAACATAGTAATAGAATTTTTGCAACATTTAGCAACCTTTTATAACACATGCAGGCAATATATGAGTCAATAGTAGGTTGGTTGATGTTGCACACCTTAACTAATCCCATATAAAGAACTCCTAGGAGCGACAAATCATTAGAGTGCTTGACTCATCTATAATTGGCAATGACCAACAAGACTAGAGAGGGTTATCCTCAATGGTTCCTAAGTAGAGAGACAACATATAATGGTAGAGGTAGCTTGAGGCACCCTTTCACTGTAGAAAAAGATTGATGAGTCGAGATTTGGAATATGTAGTCACCTAGAGAGTCATCATTCATAGTAAGAATTGTATACATGTATCTTCCTATACTATTAAAAATTGTTGCGATTGAGTTACCAATGCAAACTAACATGCATGGTTGATGCACAATAAGGATACTTTTGCAGGAGTAGAGATCTAGGACATTGATACACATTTTGATATGAATGGAAAGGGGTGTCCACCCATGGTATTGAATGATGTAACTCAATAAGGCACCAAAAATACTACAAATAACAAGCCTCACATTTCAAAAGGACAAATTCGTCCACCACGATGTAGGTGTAAAGATTTTTCCTGATTTGATAGAGTTATCATTCTTTCCATATGTTGTGATGTATTCACTATGAGTTTTTTTTTAGAATAGTTTCAGGAAATATTTTGTGCTCTCCCATTCTCTCTCAGCATTCAAGCGTCTTAGATATTAGCTATGAGGATCTAGATCAATAATATAAGAGTGGGTTACAACTCCATGGAAATCAGGGTTTGGATGAAATGGAGTTATCGAACAAAACCATTGTCCAGAATGAAATCATGATCATGGTATTTTGTTTTTGGTTCTCGTGATTCCTTAGAGGTGAAGTGTGTAGCAAGAATTCCTTGTTGCGTTCTTGACTATTCAAGCCTTTTAATGTTTGCCGGATTTATTTTCCGTTGATTATCTCCACCATAATGAAGCTTTTATACCTCCTCCTTCTAAGATTTTTGTCTTGTGCGGATTCATTCAACATCACTAAGATCTTGGTCGAATATCCAAAGTACAACCAGTTTAATTAGTATATCACACATATGAAGCTGGCTAATGAGATCAATAGCTGGTATAAAATCATGGTCCTAGTAGTGAGAAACGATGCCATGGCCGCTCTTAGCAGGTTGGATCTGGCGTTTGTCAATTGTGCCCTGAGCCTCTATGTGGTGCTTGACTACTTTGACTCCAAGAAGCTCCACCAGATCACTAACTACACCATGCTCAACATCACATTATACTAGATCAATGACATGGCCCTAAGCAATGTTGGCTTCATTAGCATCACCAATCTCAAGGATGGCGAGGTCGGATTTGGCCTAGCGACACATGGGTCCAAGTTGGATGCCAAGTACGTCAAGCTTGTGAAGCAAGAAGGCTACAACATGTTAGTTGTGGAGGTGGATTATCCTATCACGATGAACATGGAAGAGGTGCCTATTCCATCCCCCACTGACATGAACATCAAGGTCATTTTCATGAAGGGTGGGTGCAAGATCTTCGCCAACATGATATCCACCATAGGGGTCGTTGAGAACTTTGAGGATTTCATCCAAGGTGGGCTGACTGTATTCCCTTCGACATATGTTGCCTTTACAAATGTCACCAAGAAGCTATTGAGAAAGATATCTAGAAAATACAAGGTATCTCTACTAGAGTTCCACGCACTACTCGAGTACAACCCCACTTGGAACACTCAAGACAACAAATGGCCCTTTCAGCATGATGGAAACCACCAACATCAACAAGTACATAGTGCCAACATCCTCCTCTAGCGACACGATTATGCTCAACACTCCCATTAGAAAACGCCATGATTACTGTTGATAAGTTACTCAAGCCTAAGCCCAGGCATGTAGCCCGATTGGTTAGACCCCCCCACCAATCCATTGGCCCTCTATCACGAGTCACATGTTAGATCCTTTGGGTCCACCAAGATTAGGATTCGAAGTCAAGCCGAATGGTGCACAAATACACTCAAAAAAAAAAGGCTTAAGCCTAAAGAGCTCTTAACAGAAAATGCTAATTATATTCCTTAGGCTCTGTTAGTTGGATATGGTGTTGATCCTACTATATCTAAGAGGGAGGTTTTATGATATAGGGTTGGAAGGGATCACATTCCTTAGGCTCCTCTTCAAGTTCAATATCCATATGCAACCATTTGAGCTCAAGATCCACATGCTAGTGCAATGAAGGTGAGAATTCTTTGAATTCCAAATGATAATGTCTTAGGAAGTAGATGGGACTGTGTTGTTTGGAGAAGAAGAAGAAAGCAGGGATTCAAAGGCCACATGTTCTCAGACATAATAATTTCATTTCTCTCCAAGGACTACCTGCTTCTCAAGATCGTGCTCTCTCAAAGATCCTATTTCTTATCATTTCTCTCTAGGCATTGGAAAGAGAATGAGAAGCCTAAGGTCTAGCTCTGATTGACGACCCCAATGCTACCATCCAAGGCCTCAAAATCACCCTCGTTTACCTCAACAACATGACACCCCTTATCATAAAGTAGACATCGTTTTCGTCCTAGCCTTGGGGTGCTTCCTATGCCTTGAAATTTTTTGTGAGCTATGCATGCGATTCATCGTTTAGGATTTGAGAGTGCAGAGATTCGTCACTTACCAACAATTGTCAGAGTGACATTGCTATGAAAGACATGCAGATATCATTTGAGATGTTTATTGGTATTTTCTCTGTACTCATGTGGCCAAAAATCTCTTATAGATTTTTCCCAAGTTTTAGTTTCTTCATATAATGCAACACCGACTGCTTCACACTACATAGTGTCACAACTGACAAGGTGTATCAAAGTCTTTTCTACTCTTTATGATCACTCTAGAGATGTGTAGAAATTTCACCTGTAGAACAAACCGATATATGCAATGTCCTAAAGCATAATACTTGTTCTACTTCTACAAAACATTAAGCGAAAGCATAATCGAATTCATGAGCAACATCAAGTACAAACATGCATAACTGATCAATAGAAATAATCACACATAACACAAGATATATCCAGGGGAAAGCACCAACATAAAACCCCAACCATGTATTATCAATCAAGTGGAAATCCTCTTCACAATACAAGTAGAATTAGCTCTCAAGCTTATTCAGTTCTCAATGAACTATGAAGATATGTCTCATGAACCACCCATGCCCTATTTATAAAGGCTTTCCTTATGGTCCTTACGTAGTTTGCTTAGGAAATAATAGCAAAAGCACATGCTATTAACTCCAACATACCAAAAACAACCAATGGTCCAACTACGTATTCCTTGAGAACACTAGTTCCTCAACCATGCAAAAACTAATTACTAGAAATAGTTAAGCATCTGATAGTACTCTGTCCCACATCTGATCTCAACTGGTTCTCTGACAGAACTGACATGCAACAGTTATCCATAAGTGAATCCTCAGTGATCTAAAATAATAGTTGTCACATGCATGCAAGCATTAACAAACTATATTTTATTATTTTAACAACTTGTTAAAATAATCTAACTGGACTTGACTAGTTAGAACTCAATCAACTGATTCTCTCATTATAGAACTGAACCTTATCTCCTTTAATCAAGGGATAAATTCCTAAATCAAGGGAGAAAATAATTGCATGATCTCACAGACTTCAAGTTTAATTTTTCATAATTAATTAACTCATGGAGATTAATTAATTAATATTTTAAACTACTGTTAAGACCAAAATTAATTTTAGCTCGCTATGATAGACTAAGGCTGGCTATAAAGAAAACCCGAGAAGCAGGCTATTTAAGTGTTCGTGATGTGTGTGAGGCGAGTCGAGCGCTCACCCAATGTGGCCAATGAACTCACTGGCCAAACTGCTATTTCTAGACATGCTATTTTTAGCACATTCTAAATTTAGCATTTCTTGTTGCACACTTTTCAACGCTCCCTCTCAACAAGAAAGGCTTCCTCTCGAACCCAATCCTGTAACTCTAGAATATTCTGCATGCAACACATCTACTCAGTCCACTTGCTCCAACAACACTTGGAACAAAAACACTACCAACTGACCACTCTGTTGGGATAGGAACAGACTCTGATGCTGAAGCTCTACCTGCTACTGACAAGTGCTCCCTCTCTGACATCTGTGCTACTGCAACATCTCCATGCATCTCACACCATTGCACACCTCTCTGTGCCACCTAGCACTGTGCAAAACACTTGTGCCTCTCGCATTGTTGCAACCTACTAGCTATGCTCTGTCCTAGGATTCCCTGCACTATCGCTCTCTCTACCGCTCCATCTGCATCTGTCTTTTTCCAATCAGTGAGTTCCTGCTACTCCACATCAGGGCTCTTGTAGCAAGGTTTCATCCAAGAGATTGGGTACCTCAAGGATCCTGCCCCTCCTCCTTGGGATGATCACTCTATATCGCCCCACCTCCTACCTGGAGGTACGGCTGCATGTGATCCCTCAGCCCACCTGGCTCAAATTTCCCCCCCACTGGAGGTTTGCATGAGTAGATGTCTCTATTCGATCTCCACTCAACTTCCCCTGTTGTGGCTACTCCACAACCTCCTAAAGCTGCTGCACCGATCGTGGCTCCTCCACAATCGTCTGAGACTTCTTCTGGCTCTGCATGTTGAGAGGTAATATACCCTCCCATTTAACGACCAAGTCTCCTTCAGTTGCCTTGCTACTCAAGGCTTTACATGCATCTTTAACCTCAAGAGCATACAGGTTCTTGACCCGTGAACCAATCTGCTTCATCTGTCTAATGATAATGTGTCTAAGGAAAACCTTTCCCTTATTGAAGACTACATCATAGCTTCTGTCTTTCAGCATCGTGATCGACACCAAGTTTCTCTTTAGTCCTGGTACATACTTGACATCGGTCAAGGTAAGGCAAGCTCCATGCTCCCTTTGAAAAATAACTGTGCCTACATCTGAGACACTATACTCCTCATCGTTACCCATCGCTATGTGTATCTGGAGATCTTTCTCCTCCAAAGTACTGAACAAACTCTTGTTGCTGGTCATGTGGAAAGAAGCTCCACTATCAAGAAATCAACTACTTCCCACCATGTATGAAACCATGCATGCGAAGAGTGTGAAATCCAACTCAAACTGTGAAGCAAGTGCCTTACCTTCCGATCCTTCCCCAGATCCCTTCTTGGATTTCCTTTGTGGACAATTTACAGCATAATGGCCCACCTCATGACAATGAAAGCATCACACTTTCGATTTGTCAACCTTCTTCCCATTATTGGAAGAATTGGATTCGGAAAGAGAAACCTTCTCCTTCCCCTTCTTTGCCTTACTCGCTAAGGCACAGTTCTCCTCATCATGCATGGATGAAGAACTATCTCTGGTGCTTCGTCTGATCTCCTCCTACATCAAATCTGACCATAGTCATTCCCAATCTGGCAATTTCTCCCTTCTCACGGAGTCCTGGTAGCTATGCCAGCTATTAGGAAGGCCAAGGAGTGCTAGAGTCACCATATCCTCATTCGATGTCATCACCCCTACACTTGCAAGCTCATCCCTGCATGTAATGAGCTTGGTCAGATACATAGAGATCATCTCATCCCTTTCGCACTTGATCTTTCGAAGTTTGTCCTCTAGTGCTAGCTTCCTCTGATCACTTCTAATCTAATATAAATCTTTCAATGTTTTCCACATTGCATGCAGAGTCTCCTTCCCATGGAGGCTTGAGACAATGTGATCTCGCACTCCCTCAGAATTCTCCTAGCTCTAGCCACACACTTCCTCCATTCCACCTGCTCAGTCTTGTTATTAGGCTTAAGAATTTCTTGATCAATGAAATCCTTAAGGCCATTATCTTCCAAAACTGCCTCCATGTGATCTGTCCAAGCTATATAGTTTGAGTTTCCATCAAGGGCATACTCAAGCCTCAAACCATAGAACACCATCGATGAAATAGATGTGATAAGAACTTGAGATCTATATCCCGAATAATAAACTTCGAATTTCTCCTGCTAGTATACTGTTCTTCCTTGGTCACCTGTGCTCCAATAACATGTAGAAATTTCACTTGTAGAACAAACCGATATATGCAATGTCATAAAGCATAATACTTGTTCTACTTCTACAAAACATTAAGCGGAAGCATAATCGAATTCATGAGCAACGTCAAGTAGAAACATGCATAACTGATCAAGAGTAATAATCACACATAACACAAGATATATCTAGGGGAAAGCACCAACATAAAACCCCAACCATGTATTATCAATCAAGTGGAAATCCTCTTCACAATACAAGAAGAATTAGCTCTCAAGCTTATTCAATTCTCAATGAACTATGAAGATATGTCTCATGAACCACCCAAGCCCTGTTTATATAGGCTTTCCCTATGGTCCTTACGTAGTTTGCTTAGGAAATAATAGCAAAAGCACATGCTATTAACTCCAACATACCAAAAACAACCAATGGTCCAACTACGTATTCCTTGAGAACACTAGTTCCTCAACCATGCAAAAACTAATTACTAGAAATAGTTAAGCATCTGAAAGTACACTGTCCCACATTTGATCTCAACTGGGTCTATGACAGAACTCACATGCAACAGCTATCCATGAGTGAATCCTCAGTTATCTAAAATAATAGTTATCACATGCATGCAAGCATTAACAAACTATATTTTATTATTTTAACAACTTGTTAAAATAATCTAACTAGACTTGACTAGTTAGAACTAAGTCATTTGATTCTCTCATTATAGAACTGAACCTTATCTCCTTTAATCAAGGGATAAATTCCTAAATCAAGGGAGAAAATAATTGCATGATCTCACAAAGACTTCAAGTTTAATCTTTCATAATTAATTAACTCATTGAGATTAATTAATTAATATTTTAAACTGCTGTTAAGACCAAAATTGATTTTACTTCCTATAGATAGACTAGGGACTGCTATAAATAGGAAGGGACCCATAAATGTTATTTTTAGAACTTTCTATTTTTAGTAGTTTCACCTCTCACCTAATGTGGCCAATGACCTCACTGGCGAAACTGCTATTTTTAGACATGCTATTTTTAGTACATTCTAAATTTAGCATTTCTTGTGCACACTTTTCAACAAGATGAATTCAAAAATGTTCCAACAAGAGATCTGATGGCCATTTTGACTTCCTATGGGTGTTGCAACATGCTCTACCCATGTCATCTTGGCATACCCATAGATGAACTATCTTGAAGTCCATTTGCTAGGGCATGTGTACTATTAGTATCATAGTTGGCCCACAAATAATGTAGGGCAATTCTATCATCAGACCTTCATTCATCATGGTTATGGGCCACCCACAAACCCACAGTTATTGGTAACCCACACAAAACCTTTCTCCAAGCTTTTCCATTGCTAACTCAGTTTTGGGTCATCCACAAACCCATAATAATGTGCCAACCACACAAAACCTCTCAGTTTTGGGTTATCCACAAACCAACAGTTATGGGTCAACC
This sequence comes from Pinus taeda, assembly GCA_000404065.3. Taxonomy (NCBI): domain Eukaryota; kingdom Viridiplantae; phylum Streptophyta; class Pinopsida; order Pinales; family Pinaceae; genus Pinus; species Pinus taeda. Next base: position 3,721 of record APFE031447068.1, on the reverse strand, counting down.
ACATGAAACCCTTATCTTCATTGACAGTTGGCACATTTGGTTATGGGTTATGCACAAACCCATGGTTATAGGTTAACCACACAAAACCCTTATCTTCAATAACGCTTAGTTATGGGTCATCCACAAACCCACAGTTATGGGTTAACCACACAAAACCCTTCTCTTCATTGGTTCATATTCAACAAAAACTTCTAATGGCGAAACTTGACGCAATGGGGACCATTGCTTCCTAAGGGGGGAGGATTGATCCAAATGGAAAGTGGTATCCACTCATGGTATTTACCTATGGTATTGAATGATGTAGATAAAAAAGGCACAAAATAGTATAAATAATTGGCCTCACCTTTCAAAAGACTATATTCGTCCAACACAATGTAGTTGTAAAGGTTTTCCTAATTTAATAAAGAGTTATCTTTCTTTTCATATGTTGTGATATATTTAGTACGTGCATTTTTTTATCAATAATTTTCTAGAATAGTTTTAGGAAACATTTTGTGCTTTCTCTCCTCTCTCTTGGTGTTCAAGCCTCCCAAAACTTAGCCCCTGAGATCCAAATCACATTTACTCAAGACGAACAAAGAATTTAGATAAGAGGATGTGTTCATAGGCCTATTAGACCTATGTAATAGTCATCATACTTTCGTATAAGACATGAAGTAAATCTATGTAATAAGTGATAAATATAAAAGTAAACATAGTGAGTGATTAGTTAGAATCGGGTCCAACTGCTCCAACCATCCTTTTGATGTATAAATACTTAAGGAGAATGAATAGTAAAATAGTTAGATATCCTTACCAAACATCTCCTTTTAATTATTGAGTATGTGTGTATTCTTGATATTATTGGCAATATGTAATCTCTTCTCAAATGTAAGTTAGAGCCCCACTTTCAACAATATTAAATTTGCAAGTTGTTAACAAGCAATGCACCCCCACGAGCCCCAATTGGTTGAAACCCCCCTACTAAGTCATTGGTCCTCTATCATGAGGCACGAGTTCAATTCTCCATGGGTCCATTAAGGTCAAGCTCCCAGTGGTAGTGTCAAATGAGCGGGTGTCATTAGATCTATCTAGGGACGTTATAAGGAAAAAAGCAATGCACCCCACTAAAAATTGAAAATCCAAGTGAATCTAGATCTTCGAATAATATCCCTATGGATGATTAATGCCAATTGCGGTGGAATATACACATACTATTAGTTATGAACATTTATAACATCAAAGATCATAATGTCTCTAGAATAATTTCTCTATAAGAATAAGGTATCAATCCTATCCATGCCTAGAGACCTTCAAAAATACATTTTACTAGAAGAGTGCAATATACTAGATGAAGAGTTATGCATTATTGAAGCACAATAAAGCATGTATGAATAAAATTTTACAACACGTCCATTGTAGTAAGTTCCAAGGCACGTTCTGATTCTAATATTTTCTATTAAGCATCAAAACACTTTGTAAATTGTCTCATGTCAATTGATAAAAAATTGACAATTAGTAATATTGTTTTTGGTAGGTAACCACCGGGGATTTGAACAAGTAACCTATGGCGAGTGCCTAAACAATGCACCCTTTCACCATCAATCCAAAACCCCGTGAGCATCAAACAATAATACTTAATTGATTGTTAAAAATAATTTTGTTTTATACATAACATTTTTTTAAGTACATTTTAATTTATTAGTATAATTTAATTGTTTTATATTTTGATTCTTATTGAATTATATTTATAATAATTTTATAAAATTTAGTTGAAAAATATTAATAAATTAAAATTATGATTTAAATTATATCATTTATACAATTTAAATATAACATTAAAATGTATTTATATATTAAAAATGGTTAAAAAATTTATAATTTTTAATTTAATTAAAAAACCTAACACAGTAGACTTTTTATTTATTTATAATCTCAATTTAAATATTTTTTATTATTATAGATCTCAATTTAAATATTTATTTTGGACAATGATCCAATTCTTTGTTAAATATCAGGGTTTTTTCAATATGATGGAATATAAAGCCACCTGATAATATTTAATCGAGTATTCTAAAACATATTTGTGTTTTTACACGCTCCAATTTTTTTGTATTATAGGTCCAGAAGTCGAGATTTTTTTGTATTTATTGCAATTTTCATTTCATGGCTCATATGGCGATCCCGTAACTTGATCTTATTTGAGGATAAACCTCTCGAACCAGGCAAAATAAGTCATTCCCGGTGTAGACTTTTGGTTTCACCCCGATCAACTTCATTCTCCCTGCTGGTTTGTTGATGGAGCTGCCAATTCTAAAGGCAGCGGTTACGGGGCACACATCCTTCTTCAGGACTATATAAATGTTTCCTTGTTCTGGTCCTGTGGCCCTGACACCAACACTTGGGCCGTAATTATAGTGATGTGGTGGGGATTACTATTTTGTGCCAGCAGAATTGGGATCGATATATTCCATGTATATGGCGACGCTAAAGCATCAATTGATTGGATTAACAATAAATCCAATTTTTCCCCTCCTCTTTTAAGTAACTGGATGCGGCCGATTAAAGTTCTTCAAGCTGGATTTTCAGAAATGCATTTTTCGCACATTTGTAGGTCAAAGAATTCAGTGGCAGATAATCTTTCTAAACAAGGTCTACTCTGCAATGTGGGTATAATGCATTTTCAAGTTTTGTTTCGGGATTCAGTGCGAAGCTCTGGCACTATTCCATTTTTCTGAATTTCAGGCGCCATTCTCAGAACAATTGTGGATCACTTTTGAATATGTTGAAAATGTCGTAAGTCTATTTTGCCTTCCTGCGTTTGCTTTTCTTAAATACTCTGGCTGTTACAGGTTTATTCTCTGAGATAATATAGGGCTTTTTATGTAACCGATGCCGATATTGGAACAATTTCGGTAACTTCTTCCCGGGATTTATTTCCAATTGTCTTCGGTGAGATTGTTTTGAAGTTTTTAGGTGGTTTTTTTTTTGCTTAATTTCTTTATAATTTTGCGGAAGTTTGTTGAAATCACAAATTTGATGGGTAATTTTGTACAATCTAAGTGCTCTAAAAGTTTTTCAAGTTGCTATATATATAGTTAAAAAACCAATTTAAATAACACAAATCAAGATTTTATTTTAATTTTTTCTATTTTGAACACCAAAAAATCTAAAAAATCTTACTACAACAAAAATCTCATGTTTTTCAACCTAAAAAAATTCCAAATCCAAATAAGTATTTTTCATTTAAAAATCTTCATATTTAATTCAATTAAATTTTAAACATATTTGACATATATTGTTCAAAATATTATATATTTGAATTTAATTGTTATTTCTGATATCCAATTACTTCATCACTTTCTCAACCACACTTCCTTGAAACATCATGCATTTAATTCCTTTCAATATGTGTCATCTGTAATCAGTTATTATGCATAAAAATCTGATCTTTTTTCCTTCGCTGAAAAAAATTCCAAATCCATTATTATGCATAAAAATCTGATTCAATTAAATTTTAAAAACATTTTTTTATATATATATTTGAATTTAACTGATAAGAGTTCTTTACTTTCTTAAGAAAATTCTGGCATAATCCAATCTCTTCATTACTTTCTCAACCGCACTTCCTTGAAACATCATGCATTTAATTCTTTTCAATACTCAGAAAATATTATTTTTAGTAGCCATGGAAAACTCTCACAATCAATATCGGATAATATGAAAGAGAGTAGTTTTACGC
>APFE031447067.1:103835-119655 GCA_000404065.3 Pinus taeda | reverse complement strand
GTCAAGAACCTGTACGCTCTTGAGGTTCAAGATGCATGCAAAGCCTTGAGCAGCAAGGCAACTGATGGAGACTTGGTGGTTGAAAGGGAGGGTATATTACCTCTGAACATGGAGAGCCAGAAGAAGTCTCAGACAATGGTGGAGGAGCCACGATTGGTGCATCAGCTTCAGGAGGTTGTGGAGCAGCTACAACAGGGGAAGCTGAGTGGAGATCGAGTAGAGACATCTACTCATGCAGAGACCTCCAGTAGGGGAAACTTCGAGCCAGGTGGGCTGAGGGATCACATGCAGCCATACCTCCAGGTAGGAGGTGGAGTGATATAGAGTGATCGTCCCAAGGAGGAGGGGCAGGATCCTTGAGGTACCCAACCTCTTGGATGAGACCTTGCTACAGGAGCCCCGATGTGGAGTAGTAGGAACTGACTCTTTGGGTAGAGACAGATGCAGATGGAGCGGCAAAGAAATAAATAGTGCAGGGAATCCCAGGACAGTGCATAGCATGCAGGTTGCAGCAATGTGAGAGGCACAAGTGTTTTTGCACAGTGCTAGGTGGCACAAAGAGGTGTGCAATGGTGCGAGATGCATGAATATGTTGCAGTAGCACAGATGTTAGAGAGGGAGCACTTGTCAGCAGCAGGTAGAGCTTCAGCATCAGAGTATGTTCCTAGCCCAATAGAGTGGTCAGTTGGGAGTGTTTTTGTTCCAAGTGTTGTTGGATCAAGTGGAGGGGGTAGATGTGTTGCATGCAGAAAATTTCAGAATTATAGGATCGGGTTTGAGAGGAAGCCTTTCTTGTTGAGAGGGAGTGTTGAAAAGTGTGCAACAAGAAATTCTTGTTGAGAATGCAACATGATGACGGAGCTTAGTGGAAAGGAGTCGCCTTCACTAAGTGGTCCTGCAGGCAAGTTTTGGCGCAAAGTCTATTTTTAGACATATGGATCATGGTCTATGAGTTGCAGGATGTTGTTTATGAATGATTGGTCATGTTGGGAAAAATAGATGGACTTCTATTTTTTGGATCACAGCGGTGTGATCAGAGTCTATTTTTGGATTGTTAGGTAAAAATAGAAACAGACAAATATTATTAGCCCTTAGTAATATTTGGACTCTAAAATTTATCTTATTCTCTTGGAGCACCTCAGTTGGAGCTACAGATGTGGCACATGCAACTGCCTAAAGGAATCACATGGTTACCTATGGGTCGACTGAGCTATTGCATGAAGGACTTCAGTTAGAACTCAAGTGGTTGAGTTTTGTGGAGTTAGATGAGCAGTTAATGGAGTTGTGTTCAGTTTGACTTAGTTGAACTAGTTGTATTTAGTCTTAACTGGGCCCATAGACTAAGTGATGAGTATGTCGTGAATTAGTTATTAATTAATTCACTAATTATTAACTCATAATGCAACTGAAGAATACATCAGTTAACTCAGTGCATGGACAGTTCAGTGGAGACAAGTGTTACAGATAAGTGAAAGGGTGAGTTGTGACTATCACTTGTGCATGAGATCTTGCACAATCAATGGAATTGAGATATACCAAGTGATTATAGCCTATGCTCACGTGATTTCCAATGTGGGTGATTTTCATTAGGTAAAAGATGAGTTTGGATCAGCCATTCTCATCTATTCTCTTGCAGGATTGCGCAGTGGAGGCAGGCAAGCAGCGGAGGAGATTTTGAGATCAGATCTAAGCTGTATTGTGTGTAGTAGATGGAGATAGTGCTGGATAATTGTGAAGAGTAGTGTAATATGTATTGTTACATGTTCTCAATCAATATAATATACAGATAGTTGGGGTTTTTAGCGAGATTATTTCCCAGGGAAAATACTGTGTTGATATGTGTGATTGATGATTCTATGTGCACATGTTATTGTTTCTGCTTCTGTAAATTGATGATCAATGTAGAGGACGTTATGTATTATGCATGTATTCCACAATAGTGTATAATCGAGATAATCTCTGTGAATATGTATCATATTATTCAAAATTTCTATAGGTAGGCCTTGGCTTAGGTGTCCATGGAAAATTGTGTACTTCAACTAGTATTTCTGCAGGCGCATGCTCCAAGGAAACTCCTTCTACTTCCATATCCACCTCTAGGATAGCGCCCTCAGCGATTGCTGCTTCTGTGCTCATAGCTTTAGTGGGCATCGACATAATGTTACCTAATAAATCTTGATTCTCCTATGGCAATGTCTCAAACATAGAACTTGCTAGGAAAAGTTTGAAGGTTTCACGGTTCATGTGCGCCTAAGAGCTCAACAACTCAATTCCCAAAATGCCAAGTGTTCTTTGCTGGGCAGCCACCTGTAATTTATAGGCACTTTCAAATTCAAATCCAATCATTCCCCCCAAAATCGATTCATTAATGCTAGATTGGCACAAATTTTCGGAGATCTGGTCCATAAAGTCTGACTTAAATTCCACCCCCCTTGGCTCCATTTGGTTGTTTTTTCATCATCAAATCGTGAAAAATGATGAAAACGATCAATTTCTGGCTGCTCTGCGCAGTTGCTTCCTTGGTAGTGCAACCCCCTTCATGCTTTCGTGGGCATTGTGACATATATTCATTCTGCACAGTTCCCCGATCACGCAACTCTTTGACCCAAGCAATGTAGTTTGTAGTCCCGCACTTCCTTTCAACTTCTTGGGGTGCTAATATTGTGCTTCCCTCATATAGTCATCTAGTTGTATCACCAGTGTATAGCTTCAATCAGCTTCCATTCAACTTCCATGGGAAGGGTTCTCCATTCAATTTGACCAACTGAACTTCTCCACCATCGGTAATCTCCTTGATAACATATGGCCCTAGCCAGCACATGCAAAAGTTCCCTGGAAATTTATCAAATTTACTATCATATAACAAGACCAGATCATTTACCTTGAAGGTGTGCAGTTTGATGTGTTGATCGTGCCATGCCTTTTCACGCTCCTTTTGGCCTTTTTGATGAAATCTAGCTAGAAATTGGTCCTCCTCAAGCTCTGCTATCTATGCTAGCCTCTCTTCCAAGGCTCCGTAGTCTGCCATTCTTATGAGTGCAGCTATGCATATAATAGGTACAATTTATTCCATTAGAATCACAGTTTCTATGCCGTACATGTGTCTCGAAAGAATTTTCCCAGTCAACTTCTTGCAATTCATTTTGTAGGCCCATAGCACTATTGGTACACATACATCCCAATCACTTCTTTAAGCATTGTAGACCTTTGTCAATGCATTCTCTATTATCTTATATAATGCTTCCACCATCCCATTGGCCTGTTGATGATAAGGCATTCTCTTATGATGATACACCTGAAATTCTTCTATCAACACGTTGATTGTTTCATTTAGAAAGTGCATACCGTTATCACTCATCAAGATCTTTGGATAGCCAAATCTTGTCAATACGTATTCAAAAAGAAATTTTGTTGTTGTCGCACCTATATAGTCCTTCACAGGTTACACCTCCTGCCACCTGGTCAAGTACTTAGTCACAGTGATGATGTACTACATACTAGTCTTCTTTCCTGGAGCCTGAATTGGGCCCACAAAGTTGATCACCCATTTCTTGAATGGTTGTAACATCACCTGTGGCATCAAAGGTAGTTCATCCCTCTATGATGGCATGCCAGTCCTTTGACATGCATCACAAGCTCTACAATATGCTTTCACATCCTTATGGAGAGTTGGCCACCACAACCCAGCACAAAGAACCTTCTGCATTGTTGCTTTTCCTGCATAATTTCCTCCTACAACTCCTCCATGAGCCTCTGTGAGAATGGTGCTTCATTCAAAGATAGATACATAATGTCACAATATTTCGTCTGACCCCATTTTGTACAAGTGCCCTGTAATGACAGAGAAGTTTGTCACATACAATACTAACTCCTTCTTCTACTGGCTTGTATACCCTTTGGGAATAGTTACCTTCATTAGGAAATGTATAATATCTTCAAAGTGACTGTCTACAGTGTAGACTAGAAAGAGATGTGTGTTAGGAAACCATTCCTCTAAATTAGTAGGTTCCTCTCACGTTTCAATGCACGACAGATGATCAAGTCCCACATTTAGTTGTCTTAGCTTTACAATAAATTCAAAGGCATACTCCTAGAACAACAACAACCATCTACAGATATCCTCCCCCAACACAGGCTTATTGACCAGGTATTTCAATAGAGAATGATCTGTATACATCTTAAAATGTCCACCCAACAAATAGTGCTTGAAAATTTGGAGCGTGTATACCATGGTTAGTCCTTTGCACTCTATAGTGGGATAGTTCTTCTCAGCCTTGGACAGCTTCCTACTCGTGAATGCTATAGGATGGTCCAAATCCCCCTCGCCTGCCTATGTCAGCATGACCCCCAGCACAATACATGAGGCATCCACGTGCACATGAAAGTCCTTCTTCTAGTCCGGGAAGACTAGGATTGGAACGGTGACCATTTTCTCTTTCAACATGTCCAAGCTCTTTTGGCATTCATCACTCGAGTAGAACATAGCATCTTTTTTCAAAAAAATTTCCATGGGTGCGGTGATCTGAGCATAGCCCTTGATGAACTTCCTATAGTATTGGTATGCCCTAGAGTTGTGTGCAACTGTTTCACATTCCTTAGCACCACCAAGTTGATTATCACCGCGATCTTCATGGGGTCTACCATCAATCCCTGTCTGCATACAACATGACCCAGGAGGATCCTAAAAGGGACACAATACATACACTTCTTTAGATTGAGCACGATTTGGTATCTCCAACATGTATCTAACATCAAGTGCAGACTTGCCACGTGACTCTTCACCAATCCAAACATTGTCCAATCGTTAAAGTATACCTCCAAAAACTTATGAATGAAACCTTTGAATGCCATAATGACTACGCGCGAAAAGATCATTGGCACATTTTTCAGCCCAAAAGGGATTACAATGTACTGAAAACATCCCCATTAAGTCACGAAGGTCGTCTTGCTTCTATCCTCATGTGCGATTTTGATCTGCTGGTATCCAAAGAACCCATCAGTGAAAGAGTATGCTTCTCGGCCACCCACATTATCCAAGACCTCGTTGATGAATGGGGTCGGGAAAGGATCATGCACGCAAGTGTCATTTTTCTTTCAGTGATCCACACATGTCCTTATTTCTTCTTTTTGTTTCTTTTCCTGAACCACTATCAGGCTTACCCAGTCAGATTCTTCCACTGGTTCAATAATTCTTACCACGAGCATCTTATCTAACTTTGCTCGAACCCTTTCCTTATAGTTAGGATTAAGGCAGTAAGGTCTTTGTTTTACAGGCTTCGCATCCAATTTTAGGGTGATGATCATGACACCTAGGTCCCCTATTATCCCTTTTAAATTAGAAAACTTCATGGGGAACTAATCATGATATTCATGGAGGAGCTCAGTGACCTTGTCTACTGTCGCATCATCCCAATAGTCCCCAATATTTGAAAATTTCTGGTTCTGCCTTTGTGCCAATGTTGACCTTCCTGGTTTTTAGCGGCGTGGTTATGTCAGGATCCTCTATCTTTGGACCTTCAACCTCATGGTGACCTTAAGTTTCCGGAATATTAATCTTGTAGGATCCTCGTCCTCTTCTTCAGCGGTCATGTTATAGCATTCGAGTGTGTGACTCAGCTGGGTACTCCAATCAGGTTGGAGCAGGTCCAAAGGGTCTTGTGGTATCCTAAATATCACTACCTTAACCTCTTGTAGTGCCACGTTAATACAGTCAAACACATCCTCAAAGTTGAAGTCATTATAAATCCCTGGCACAAGATGTCCCACTCTTCACTGCCATGGCAGAGCTCAGTTTCCAAGTACCAGTTCATTGGTATAACGCCTAGGGTATGACAAGACAGATGCACCTATTCAGGCTAGGGATCCACTCCATAAGCCTTAGTCCATTTGGAAAGGTGATCACGTGGATCATCCATTCCATCATACTTATCTATCATCTGCATTTTTGGCTGCCCAAAATGTATTCTCATCATCCTCCTATAGTCACACCAATCATAGAAATTATCCTTGTGCATACCCCACCATCTTGTGCGTGTAGCATGCAGTACCTAGTCCAAGGCCTGGAAGTGATGTTTCTATGACAGTTCTCTTTCAAATGCATCCAAAAAGCAATCAACATCAATTAGCCCATCATAATGAGGTAGATCTCTGACTTCGGATGACACACAATGCAATGACTTCGTCATCATACTACAACGCAATGTAGATACTTCATACAACTGGTTCTACCAGTGCTCTAATTATTTGTCTGAATCTGATGTGCAGGAGCTTTTGTGGTGCCATGAAATACATATATCTACTGTCAGATTCACCCAATTCTGGTCTCGTGCCGTTATCTTATAAATCTATTCCAAATCGTCATCACTTTCATAATATCAGACTGGTTCGGTGTAGTGTGGTCCTTCCATGGGATCCAGTGGCACCACTACATGGAGTGACTTCTTTTCAAACATCATCTTTCACTTCTTTAGGCTGATTACCCCATTCATGTCAATGGCCCAATTGATTCCAAGGAGAGTAGGGTAGGGATTTCTATCATCCACAATCTCTATTACTTTAAAATCCAGTAGTGCGCTCGCACCCTCGATGCAAAATTTTACCCCTTGCAGCCTCCCCATTGGGATAATTTTTTGTTGGTTCACCATTCTTAACTAGATCAGAGACCCCTGGAGAGCAGGTCTCCCCATTCTTTCCCAAGTATGTTTTGGAAAAACATTCACGTCATACCCCAAATCCAGGATAACTTGGTCCATCTCGTATTCCCCTATCTGCGTGGTGAGTCTCATTTCACACTAGGTCCTTGCCTTGTGCTTGCCAAGCTTCCTAACCATGCACGGTTCACCAGTAGTGCCATCCTTACCATTACACCGATTGATAATTTCCTACAGGCCCTTCATAGCCTTACTATCGCGGAGCAGTTTCATGTGGGTCTCCGAGAATGAGGTAATCATGGATGGGTCCATTTCTCCAACTGGTTTCTCCTAACTTCTTGAGGTAGAGGCCTGAGCAAAGTTTTTCTTTTCTTCCATAAATGTTGCTTTTACGTGCTCCAAATAAAACCCAGTATCCTTTTCTAGTGCTTTGTGGAACCATTCGCCCTCTGTGGGCTGCTTGCCTTTATCCTTCCTCGTAGTAGTTCCGCTTCATAGCATAACATTTACCTTAGGGTCTTCCTCATGAGGCTCATCTCTCATCATCTAGAGGTTCTGTGTCGATTGCGAGGGTTGTGCCCCATTTTCACGAATATTAGCCAACAATATTGGGAAATCCTCAGTCGCATGGTCAAACTGAGTACAGTAATGGCATGACAATCACATCGGATTTGGAAAGACCCTTCTGTAGTTTCTCGGGCCTCCACAATTGTAACAAATTATCTTTCCTCAGCCTCTACCAGGCCCTCCTCCACCTCGGCCTTGGCCGCACTACTGATGCTCACCTCACATTCCCCCAATGCCTTGGTCGGGAGGTCGCATTTATGCCTGCACCCTGTATGTAGGTGTCCTGTCCATCATTAATTCATAACTATAGAAATTGTGCTCATCATGACCTACTAATTGACAGAAATTGCAAAAGAGTTGTTGTGGTGTTTGTATGAATTTCTGCAGCAAATGGCAATTGTCGATCACATGTTTCCCAGCCACTTGACATATAGCACACCATACCGCGGACCCTATACTTGGCCCTGTCACACCCTTCAGCTGTAGAGGCCTTGGTCCCCCTACTGCAACATAGTTTGCCAAGACTGGGCAATGATCATTTTCATGCCCTTGACCCTTTCATTTTAGACACCAAACTTCTTCACGCGCCTCTAGCTAAGTTGTTCTGTCCTTCTTCAGACTTTGCATTTCAAGACAAATGTTTTGCAACTATGCATGAATCTACTAAACCCTTAGATTAGTATCCTCCATTAGGGTCTGATGCAGCCTCATCCCATTTTCCAGAGCTTCCACTTGGGTCCCAATCTTCTGTTGTGATAGCGCAACCCTTAGGTGGGGCAGGAGCAAGGCTATGAACCATTCATCGTGCTAGACGTTAGTTAGGTTCATGTTGGCTTCACGGATCATACACTTCAATCTTTGATCCAAATCCCAAGGTGTATCCCTAGGCTTCATCATAATCTCCTTGAATCCCACAATCGATTGTGCTTGAGACTTAGTTCTATTGAATTCTCTATTCAGCATAGCCTAGATATATGCCAACACGAATGTTGGGTTATCAGTACTATACTTAATGTACCACGTTAGTGCACAGTTCTGCACAGCAATAACCAGTGTAGCTTTCTTCATTTGGTCATCTATGATACCCTGGGCTTCCCATACAACCTTCGCGATGAACTAGAACTGGTACGAATCTTCACTCCCTACTCCCTCGAATAATAGTAGTTTTACAGAGTTTGCCATATTGAAAAGTGGTGGAGGTGGCAGTGGCGGTGGTGTGGGTGATGGGGTGAGCGGTGGAGGTGAGGATGGAGGCAGTGTAGTTGGATAGCATGAGGGTGTATGCAATATAGGTTTTTTCGGGAACCCTTGTCTTATCAATTGACTAGTTGTGGTGAAGTAAAATTATAAGTGCAGACACAAACAAATTCGTCTAGCCCAATAATGGGTCTAGCCACAACCCATACATTCTATGGAAGATTTCCTTAGGTTAGAACCAATTAAGAGGGCCTACATCTTAGTACTCTTATCCCGTTTGATGATGTCCTTGCTTACCTGCTCCAACTATCTCTCACTTCCTTCTTCAAACACCTCAAACAAGTAAACGATAGCAAACAACAATCGTGATAATAGAAAAATTGTCATTCAACCTACTTAACAAGTCAAGAAACATTAATCCATGAACATCTAATATGAAATCTCATGTAGGAAATCAATCAATAGTTTCATATATATTGAATCAAGAAGAGATTACAACCATTTTCTTGACTTTTCCATTCTCCTTCGACAAAACCAGGTTCCCACACACTTCTGCTAGCATTCCATGATGGCCTCAACAATAGTAGTTTTAAGGATCTTCCCTTTAGGATTCACACTAAACCAAATTCACACTTCTCCCTCACAAAACTAGAGAGCTACAATTATGAATAGCTTGTTTTTTACTCCAAACTTAACTAGCACTAGCACACCAACATTAACACTTCAACACTAACACTAGCTTGTGCTTGGGAAAAAGGGAGGTTTATATACGATGAATGGATAGGAGATGGATCCTCTTCCCATGGGAGAAAGTCTTATCTCTTGAGGTAGTTCCATCATTATAGGGGAAAGGAGCCCAAACTGACATCCTCGACCCCATCTGGCCAAACCATTTACCAAACTTCTGTTACGAAGCTTCTAGAGCTGGAAACTTCACCTCTTTATTTAAAAAACTTTCCATAAGAGGAACAGCCTGACTGGAACAAAGCTCAATCACTCTGGTCAATGCTAGGGGTAGTGTTAATCATTGCATATTGGCATGAGGAGGAAAAGGACCATTAGCACTGATCTTGTAAAATGGGCAAAATAGAAGTTTTTGGGGAAATGGTGCAAAAGGTAATTGCTCTACTCATGAAGAGGGACACAATGGGAGTTTCTGCATGAAGGGTAAGCATGTAGGGTTCACTTTAGAGGTCCTCTAGGATCAAGGAATGGGGAGTACAAGTACATTGAAAAAATGTTGTGTAACAGATGTTGCCTAAAGCATGAAGGTCGAACGAGAGTGAGGGATGAAATGCTTTATGAATCAGTGCAGGGAACTCTAGTCTACCATCGGAAAACCTGTAAGCAAGTACAAATACATATACATAACTGAGAAATGTTTTCAAAATGATACATGAATTGACACATGGACGCAACCATCTAGAGAATGATCATGTAAATGGATCCAAGTATGGGTGTAGCCATCCGTCAAAGAGGATCATAATGAAACCAAGGTATGGTCACAACCATCCAATAATGAGAAGGATTACAGATGATAACTCATGGTATGGGTGCAACCATCCATCTAAAAGAGACATTTATATCAACATAACCATGGCACATCACTTCACAACCTGGACTTTTGTAATCTGAGCCCAAGGTCTAATGCTCCAATGCCACCTGATCAAAGTACAAATTCTAACATGTCAATAGATGTGTTGACGTTGAACATGCTAGAAAGTCGCTTGATTACCAATCAATGATTTAAATTGTTAACAAGTGCGAGAGAAACCACCAATAATGACAATGTTCCTCAAGGTACTATCAGTGCAATCCACGGAATGTGAATAAAGGAATTGAAGTCGAACACCCATGAAATCACTTAATCGAAAGCTAATGATGTCAACTTGTCATCGAGTGTGAAGAACTTGCCATTAGGGCATGAAAACTCTAAGGTACCGGAAGGGAGTCCCTCGGTTGACTTCCCGAATAATGAGTTGAAGTCGACGGAAAGCGACCATGTCCAAGGAGGGCCATAATGAATCCCACATCATCGACGTAAGACAAAATGATGCAAAATGATTTCGGATGATACAGAGAATCAGAGGTAAATGTAACTACAGAAGGACAACTCTTGGACATATCGGTGACACAACTGGAAGTTTGGAAGCTTTTGGATCCATAGGATTGGTGGTCATGATGATGTGGCAGAGATAAAAAGGAAGGCAAAAATGAATGGCCCAACCCAGGAAGGTTAATGACACAAAGGAGGATATCCCAACTCGACACGAAGTAGAAAGTGTCATGTTCAAGAGTGAGCTTCCGACACAACTGATTATATTTCCAAATTCCCCCCCACCATTTCTGGTAGGTAACCCAATTACTTTTTATCGCAAGCTTGAAGGGGATAACATATGCTTACACTGTAAGTTGATCCTTCAGATGAATCCAACTTAGTAAGTTTGACGAGACCGAGGAAGGAGAAAATCATGTTCGTCATGGTGATGAATTTGATGTCGTTTAATATTTTAACGAGTCCGACAAAGGTGTAACTCGGTATCTTTTTCATGTTTGGAGAGTTTGAAAAATACATGTAAAAGAAAACTCCACATGGTCCCTTTTCATACGTTTGTGTCTCTCGAGCCCAAAAAGGTAGAAAATGATACTTGAGAGAACCGCTTGACCATTTCAGTCAAGGAGTACCTTTTTCGTAAATAGTGCATTCCAGCCCAAAAGGGGTAAACTTATACTCGGCACACAACATTTCACATTCGTTAACAAGTTCAAAACGACAAGGTATCAATTACCTTTTCACTTTTAAAGAGTCAGAAAAGAGCTTGAAAGCAAACCCCCCATTTTATTCTCTTTTACGAGTCAAAAGGGAAAAATACTTGGCAATCTTTTCATATGAGTTTAACGAGTCGAGAAAAGAGCTAAAACATGACTTGTCATCATCTTCGAACATCCATCACCTATTGTTGCGCAAAAAGGTAAAGTGCATTATCTAGTTCTTGAGGAAAAAATGGTTAAAATATTTATAAAACCTAATATTTTCATGAAAAACTGAATAAAAAGGAGAAAATTAAATATATTTTTACCATTTACCATTTTACCTTTTTGTGAAGACCTTTTACTCACTTTTTCCCTAATTGTTCCGGAGCAGATTGCAGGAGATCCGGGAGGTCATTCGCCGAGCTGCCAATTACAGGTAAGAGCCAAAGCCCTGAGCTCCATGTTCATGCCTTTTATTCATGTTTTTAACCATTTTTAGGATTTTTGAGGGGGGTTTTATCAAACGTTTTTTTCCCTCAGTCGGTGTGACTTCCGGACATGGAATCGCGCCGGCTGAGGGTAATTAACAAGGCCTATCACACCATTGGCGCAACTATTTTTAAAACAAGCGCATCGACGATGTGAATAGGGAAAAACCTATTTCCTTAAAAAACCACAGTTGAAATTTGAAATTTATGGGCCAATCATGATTGCTGACTCTAATCAATGGCTTTCGTAGGAAAGAATCACTGAAAATGGTGGACTGCAAAGAATGGAACATGAAGATGTGGACACCAAGGCACTAAATGATCCAAATTTCCTGGAAGCTTTGAGGGCTTGTGGGCTCCTCAAATTCTTTCTCATGCTACGGATGTAGACCCAACCTAAGTTGCTTCAGTACCTGATTAGTCTCTAGGACATAAATCAGGGAATATTCATCATTGGTGACCAAGAGATGGAGTTAGAGACTTTAGATATATACTTCATTATAGGATTGTACCGAAGAGGGGAACCAGTCAACTTATATGGGCCACAACCGATAGGGGCAAGCATATCCTCGTTGCTTGCTAAACATTGCCTTGAGGCCCTCAATTTCAAGAGTCAGAAGATTGAGATTTCCATTGTTCAAGATTTGACATTGAGATTTGACTATCAACAGAGTGGCAGGGTCCCAAGCAGTACATGAGACCAACAAGTTGAAGTTCCTGTACGGTATCAACTTCACAACACCTACAATATTCAACTTGGTAGAGGCCATGAAGATCAACATAAAGTGCCAACTAACCAAAGAGAAGGCAAGGAATCTCAAGCAATTTTGCTTCGGATCTGTACTAGTGACCTTTTTCTTGGAACGGGTGCCACTATTACAGTACCAGTTGACTGAGATAGATCCCTCCCATAGCACGTAACCCACGAATGTCCCGCTGGAGTTGTTTGATGCCCATAATTACTGGGGCCCAACACGTGTCATAAAGACCTGCATTATTTTCATGGCTACAACGATAGAAGATCGTCGTGGAGGACTGGCCATATAGTGGCACCGACATCCATGGAGATCCAGATATGCCACCACCAAATGGAGAGGATTTTAATGATGAAGGTAAAAAATTGTTTTTTTAAATTTTGATATTTTTAGTTGCTTTTGGCATATATGTGTTTATAAGACTTCTTTTATCAATGTAAATGTTGGACTAGAGCACCCTGTTGGGATGTCCCCAATAGCCAGGCGCGTTGCCTGCCCAATTGATGTTGTTGCTCATTATTAGGAGGGAAGTGACAACGAGGAGGAGATCACTAGGATCCTTGAGGAGTTGACTCGTGGTATCCTAGAGTATGCTCGGGTGGGAGACATTCCTCACCTATACTAGAGACACACGGTGGGAGTCTCAGATCAGATCCATCGATTGCTGACTCGTGTTGCACGAGTTGTATCATGCTACCATGATCACCATGCTGATTAGTTCCTAGGTCCAACAATTACATTTTTTGGAGGCCTGCGTGCCATAGATATATGAGGCCAGCGAGCCACTGATGTTATTTTGGACACATATTATTTTTTTTGGGTTTTGAGGTATCAAACATTATGACCTTATATATGTATATATAATATATAATATATATAATATATATATATATATGATGTATTTTCTTGCCTACTATGGTACAAACGATTTGTTTTATTTTTTCACGTGTTTCTTAAATGTCTATCCAACACATAATTAGCTAATGCGTTTGTCAATGTATTCATGTGTCTAGGAATATGATGATATGTAATGTAATCAAAATGTCTTTCCAGTAGACGAATACAGAGATACATTCTCAATATTTGGGGGTTTCTGGCAGAATATTACCTGTTGAGTTGAAGGATGACAAGTTGTCAATCCAGGTTGACAACCGACTCTTGAATGTCAAGAGCAATGGCTTCTGACAAGAGTTCGATGACCGCACTGTATTCAATAATGTTGTTAGTTGTATGACCTAAACAGATACCTTGAAGGTCAATCAACTCATCGTTAGGGTCATAAATAGCCCATGCCACAGATGATAGGTTCCAGGTACTATGACAAGCACCATCAGTGAAACCAATATGAGGAGTCGCAGACATCTGCAAAGCAAGGAAAACATAGTAAACAAGAAATCTGTTTGAAAACTAACACACCAAACCACACTGCACAAAAATGAATGACACACTAATGTACACAACTAACCATGCAAGATCACCTAAGCATAGTACTTCTTGAGATAAATCCCGTTCTGGGACTTATCCAGAGGATTTCCTTCATAATCAATAAGCTCATAGGCCCCTTTTTGCAAAACACATTTCACAATGTAGGGCCCACGCCACATGGGCTCGAACTTGCCTGCCCCCAGCTTATCATTAGCTTGGTCATATAGTAATACCAAATCAGCCTCAGAGAATGCACAAGGGGAGACCTCTGATCAAAATGGGATTTGGCCCATTTCTTTTGTGCTTCAGTAACCAATGCGGCAAGACGAAAATTCTCATCCAGTCGTTCTAAATATAAGAGGCATTCTTGCTGAGAGTGAAGGAATCTCGAATTTGATCGACAATGTTGTTTCCAGACCATAAACTAGCTGGAATGGTGTGAAACTAGTTGTCTCTTTGGTCGAGGTTTGGTAAGCCCACAGAGCTAAAAAGATCATGAGATGCAAATTTGACTTATGCATCCCAATAGTACACTAAAACATTGTAACCGAAACCTTGTTTATGGCTTCAACTTGGCCATTGGCTTGAGGGTAATATTGGGTAGAGCCATCGTGGCATAAGCCCAATGTGGATTTTAGCTCAGCCATCATGTAATCTCTAAAATGGGAGCCATGGTCTGTGACAATGGCTTGAGGTACACTGAACCTAGAAATAACATGGTTGAAAAGGAATTGAGTCACCATCTTACTGTTTGCAGAGTATGTAGGCATCGATTCAGCCCATTAGTGAAATAATCCATAGTGATGATAATATAGCCATGGCCCTAGGCAGAACGAGGGTTACATGTCATATAATCGATGCCCCATTTGGAAAAATGTCAAATAGTAATGACGGGGTGTAGGTGAGTAGGCAAGGCATGCATCTTACATTGGTAAATTTTCCATTCATGGCACTTGCGAACAACAAGGATGCAGTCCTTGAAAATGGATAGCCAGAAATAACCAGTGTGAAGGATTTTTTGAGCGGTAGCATAGCCAGACAAATGACCACCACATGCCCCTGAGTGGCATTCATTGAGAACTCTTTTAGCCTCTTCAATTGTAAGACATCAGCGAAGAACTGAATCGACACGGACATGGTATAAATTATCGCCAATTATACGGTAGGGTTGGGAGTGATGCAGAATCCATCGATGATCATCCTTAGTCAACATGGATAAGAACATGGACATCTAGAGATACACTATGATATCACCGTACCACAAATCAAGGGTGTTAATCAGGAAGAGAGTCTCATTTGGAAGCTATTCGTTTGCACCAGCAGGGAGAGACTTAGAAGGACGGGAACAAATAAATTCAATGAAAACGAGTGACTTCTTAGATTTGGCAGTAGTAAATACCAAATCAAATTCTTGCAAGATGACAATCCATTTAGAATATTTGCCCCTGAACAACTGACAAGTGAGGATGTAGGTCATGGGGTTGCATTTGGAAATCATTGTAGTCATGCATAAGAGGATGTAGTGCCTGTTACACAGTAATTTGTCACCGTTTGTCACTGTCCCTGTTACCTCTCTAATGCATCTTGGAGGACCCATTCCGAGACTTATGAGAAGTGACAAGACTTGAAACCACTTGTCTTATTCTCCTCTAAATATGAGCTTCATATGCCCTTAAGACATCTCCTGCTCATCGCCCCTAAAAATAGCCCTTTTTGCATTAGCGTTGGTGCCCTGTGTTATGCCCGCGCCAATGGGGAAAATCCTAAAGAAAGGGTGCGCCATTGGCGCTCTGTCTCAGAGTCGCAATTGCGCCAACCAGTTTGGGAAAAGATTTCAACCACTCAAACCTACGAAGTTTCTATCCACCTCATTCACCAAACTGATTCCAAGTTGAGTGAGGATGATTTGGCTTCGAATCTCCTTGGATGGAAAGTTGTTTGCCACCATTCCATGGAAGTTTCCAAGTGATGAAGCCAAATCCAT
>APFE031447067.1:9837-83445 GCA_000404065.3 Pinus taeda | reverse complement strand
TCAGCTCTTTTCCTGACCTTTTAAAGCGGAAAAGATCGCCGAGTTGTCCCTCTTGGCTCGTTAAACGGTTACTAAGAGGCAGTCGTTTTAAGTTCTTTTATCGACTGTTTAAACACTAAAAGATTACCTGGTTTTTGTCATTTCAAACTCGTTAATGGTTGCGAAACGATGTGATTTTGGTCCCTTTTTTACTTTTTCAGATCGAAATCACTACTCATGAAAAGTACTCCTCGGTCGTAATGATCGGGCGGTTCTTTCGAGTATCATTTTACACTTTTTCGGACCCGAGAGACACAACTCTATGAAAAAGGACCTTTGGAGTTTTCTTTTCCGTGTCTTTTTCAAACTCTCTAAACATGAAAAGGACTCCGAGTTTTACCTATGTCGGACTCGTTAAACCCTGACGACATTGGATTCGTCACTATGACGAAACTTGAGCTTCTCCTCCCTAGGGCTCGTTAAACTTTTACTAGGTTGGATTCGACCGAAGGTCGAACTTATACTACAAGCAAATGCTATCCCCATCAAGCTTGTTAAAAATAATTGGGGTACTCGCCAGAAATGGCGGGGGAAAAAGAAATTTTTGGAACCGTAACTACAGTCGTGTCGGCAGTATGTCGCTCTTGAACATGGCACTTTTCTGCTTTCGTGTCAGGGTGGGGATATCTCATTTCGTTTTCATTTACCTCCGTGGGTTCGGGTGATCCCATTTGACCTCTCATTTGCTCATTGCCACGTCATCATGACCTCTGATCCATTGAAGTCAAATATTGCCAACTCCACTGTCGTGCCGCCGATATGTTCAAAGAGAAGTTGACCTCTGAAAGAAACCCCCTCCGCTTGATAGTTCACAAATCTTACTTCACAACATTGTCTCTTCCCGTCTCGTGTCGATGATGTGGGAAACATTATGGCCCGCCTTCGACGAAGATCACTTCCTGTCGACTTCAGCTCATTATCCAGGAAGGTGACCTAGAGACTCCCTTCAGGTACCTTGGAGCCTGCATGCCTCAATGACAGGTTCTTCGTGTTCGACGCGAGGTTTTCATCATTGGCCTCCTTCGGATGACTCTACGGGTGTTCGACACCGGCTCATTCATTCGCACGCCGTGAATTGTACCTATAGTACCTTGAGGACCATCGTCATTATTGGTGGCACCTCTCGCGTCTGTTAACAGCTTTCATCATTGGCTGGTGATCAAACGATGTTCATGCATGTTCGACTTCGACTCCTATATTGACATGCTTGAACTTGTACTGTGTTCGGGTCGAGTTGGAGCGCAAGACCCAGGATTGTGCATGTTTTACATCCGAGTTGCATTTTGTGGATTGTTGTAATCATTACATGACTCATTACTGGATGGCTGCGATCATGCCTGAGTTCATTTATAGATCCTCATCGGATGGCTGCGTCCATACCTGGGATCCAGTTTTATACTCTGTTATGGATGGATGTGCCCATACCACATATACATCATGTGCTTGAGATATCGGTTGTACTTCTTTTCGAAGGTTCTCCGGTGGCAGTGTTTCAGTCACACATGTTCTTGTAAAGCACTTCACCCCTCTCTCTCTTGGGCCTCATGCTTTAGGGGGCATCTGTTACACAGTAATTTGTCACCGTTTGTCACCGTCCTTGTTACCTCTCTCCTGCATCTTGGAGGACCCATTCCGAGACTTGTGAGAAGTGACAAGATTTGAAACCACTTGCCTTATTCTCCTCTAAATATGAGCTTCATATGCCCTTAAGACATCTCCTGCTCATCGCCCCTAAAAATAGCCCTTTTTGCATTAGCGCTGGTGCCCTGTGTTATGCCCGTGCCAATGGGGAAAATCCTAAAGAAAGGGCGCACCATTGGCGCTCTGTCTCAGAGTCGCAATCGCGCCAACCAGTTTGGGCAAAGATTTCAACCACTCAAACCTCCGAAGTTTCTATCCACCTCATTCACCAAACTGATTCAAAGTTGAGTGAGGATGATTTGGCTTCGAACCTCCTTGGATGGAAAGTTGTTTGCCACCATTCCATGGAAGTTTCCAAGTGATGAAGCCAAATCCATGATTGTGGGGGATTGACCTTATCTCTTACTTTCCCCTATAAAAGCTTGTTCCCATGGCTTGGACAAGCTAGTTCTGGTTCTAATAGCTTTGACTCTTGTGGCAATACTTGTGCTGAAAGGAAGACATCAAAAGGTTGGAGTTGTAAGAAGCCTTCTTTGTACCCATAAGGCTTTCCCTAAGTAACGAGACTTTGTCACTAAAGAGAGAGAGAGCTTGTCCCTCGCCCCTTCAAGCTTTTGCAAGACTTGTGTAGCTGAGCACCCAGCCAAAGGAGGACTTGATGTCAGGACGCTGGTTGTATTCTCCTTTGTTGAATATTAATAAATAGATGACTATCATTATGGTTCCATTCTTGTTGTACTTGTAATGGTTGATGTTGAATTATATCCTTCCTGACTGATGTATAATTGCATATATTACATTTCACGCTTGGGTTTGTTTTTGTTCTCTTTGTGTGCAGGTGTCCATTCACGTGGATAGTGGAGGATTGTGACCAGCCAAGGCAAAGGAATGCGAGCGCCATCTCTTCTACGAGCTTAAGCGTTGGATCTCAAGTAGGTCTTCATCACCTACTCTCTACTTGCAATTAGGAGCTTGCGTGATAGCATTGTTTGATTGTTGCTAGACTCGTTCTGGGCTAGTAGGGATCGCCTCTATCCGTAGAGGGGATTTACCTCTCCAACAGTGCCGAAAGCATAGAATAGTTTGGACAGCAGCCAAATCCAACTTCTCGACATGGGCATAATGTGTTTCCGTGTCGAGGGGATTACGACTAAGGTAGTAGATAACATGTTCATTTCTTTCGTCGTCGTCATGGACCAATACCATAGCAATGGTGCTATGGCCTGCAACTAGGTAAAGGAAGTAATCTCGATAATAATCTGGGGGATGCAATAGAGGAGAATTTACGAGGATGGCCTTGAGATCATCAAATGATTTTTGAGCCACCTCATCCCATATTGAATGCATTCCTTGTTTTAGTAGCTGGGTAAATCTTGTAGCTAGCCCAACATAATTGGGTATAAAATAACGAAGAAAATTGGCCTTTCCTTGCAAGCTCTAGAGTTGGTGCAATGAAGACAGGGGGGGTAAATTTAAAATGGTCTCAATTTTAAGCGGATCAAGGAAAATACCATCCTTGGAAATGATAAAGCTTAGGAGTCATCCGGATTCTACACAAAAAACATATTTATGCGGGTTTAACCAAATGTTGTAGTGTCGATAGCGCAGAAAAATCTATCGAATATGGTCAGGGTGACATTGGTTCTTACAAGAACGAGAAAGAAGGTCATCCAAGTAAGGCTAGACAATGTTGTGAATATCATGAAATTCATAGGACATTGCCTGCTGAAATGTATCCCCAACATTTTTGAGGCTGAAAGGGAGCTTTTTGTATGTGAATGTACCCCATGGATAGATAAAAGTAGTCTTTTCTCAATCGACCGATGTGATGTTGATCTGGTTGTAACCAGAAAAACTGTCCATGAAGGAAAATATCTCACTCCCGACACATTCATCAATTATTTGATCAAGGAAGGAAGTAGGATAGTTATCTATAGGACAAGCACGATTGAGATCTCAATAATCAACACAAACATGGATTGCACCTTGTTTTTTAGTCACCGAGACAATATTTGAAACCCAATCTGTAAGAGGGATGGGATATATGAACCCAGCTTTGAGAAATTTTTCAACTTCACCCTTGATAGCGGCGACCTTCCTAGGGTGCACTGGGTGGAGCCATTGGTGAATGGGATTCGCGTGGGGATAAGTTGGTATTTCATGCACAAAAATGCTAGGATTAATTCCAGGCATTTCTTCGTAGGACCATGCAAACACATCACGAAATTCCTGAAATAGACGAGTATAAGTCTTGATCTCATCCAGAGAACAAGATACCCTGATATGGACATGTTCAACGATACCAGGCTTCATAGAAATATCAATCAGCATCGTTTGGGTAATATTACCCAAATTTCCTTCTGACCATACTTCATGAGTCATGATTGGTGGCAGAAGAAGGAGGGAAGTAAACAGAGAAAAGGACTCTTCGAAAGTGGTAGACATGACCATCGAACGAAGCAGGAACAAGTAGCGATGATGAGTATTGGTCCAAGGTGGTTCCTCGAGAAACATGAATCCATGATACCTTCATCAGCAAGGAATGTTTCATCTAAGGGATCAAGTGATTCCAAAGTGCCAAGCCACAGGGATTGATAATACGTATCGAGAGAGGTCTTCAAAATAGAAGAATCAAAGAATGTAGAACTCGAGGCCAAAACAATTTCCACGTAATTGATTTCGCAAGACTAAGTAGCATAACATCACCCCAGGTATGAACATGATCTGGTGAAGGTATGACCCAAGGATCAAATCTGACTGAGACCATGTTGACAGAGGCAACATGAGGAGTTGGGACTAGCAAAATCCCCATTAAGGCAGAATCTTTGAAAAGACATGCCCCCAGACTCTCATAGGGAGCACCAGTGTTCTTGACGTATGGAACATTGCCATCTGAAGAGGGAGAGGCAAATAAAGACAATTGGTCGACAGTGGCAATCTTCCCTTGATGGGGAAAATGAATCACGCGTAATAGGGAGGAGGCTACAACATGCATAGCATCGGTCTAGCTCCAGCTAAGTAGAAGATTGTAATTGAGATTGGCGTCAACAATCTCTACCTTGACTTACACTATCTTGCCTTCTAGAGTGATGGCAAGGTTAGGTAAGATGCCGAAGGGTTGTGAATCACCATCGAAAGCTTCCAAAGTGTTTGGAGATTGGTTCAAAGTAGGAGATCCAATGGCCTTCCAGCATGTGATTGACATGATGCAGGTGGAAGCACCTTCATCAATGACAGTCTTGTGGATGGTCTTCTCATTGATGATTACCTGAATAAGAAAGGTAATTTGATGAGGGAGACGTAGAACATGGTTCTCTAGATCAAAACATATCAAATTGGAATCGGTGGGATCAATACCCCCGATAGCTAACAACAAAGATTTCCATTGCGATGAGTAGCTTTGGAGCACCTCGAGAGCCAACATAGTTGATGGCACCTAAGCCAAATCCTCAACAAGATTATAGTGTTGAGCGACTCGGGCATTAGGGTTGTACGAAGATTTCTATAACACACCTCGAGAGGGTGGCCATATAGCAAAATCAGGGTTAGGGGGCTTGATATGAAGAGGGCTAGAACTCGGGGAAGAAGAAGAAGGGGTGGCTTCTTTTTCTTTCCCAACCATTGGAGCAAGATTTTGGTAATATTTTGATCTAGTAGTCACATTAATAGGCATACTCATCATGAACACTTGAGACCCTAAGGAAGTAGATAATGGAGGTTGGTACCATTTGGGTCTGCTGAGATGAAAAGGCTCTTTGAGGATAGCAGGGGTCCCTTTGAGCAAACGAATAACTTTGGATCGTCAGGGAAAATCCTTAATGCAGTGATCGTCCTCGCAAATGGGGTAGGGATACTTAGTTTTCCATTGTGAAGATTGACCAGTAGACGATTTGGGAGGACCCTGTTTCGGGGAATCGGCTTTACCCTTGCCTTTTCCTTTCTTCTTACCTTTCAAGGATTTCTCCACTACGATAGACTAGATAGTGTGGACCAATGAGGTTTTACGAGGGTGAGGTGGATTCTTGGAATAACTATTAGGAATAGTATTCGAGACCGACTTCTATTTGGAAGAAGATTTAGCAGGGGTCTGGGATACTGAACCAATAACTCCATCGACAGGAGGTACAGCTTGTGACTTTGATGTCGTGGGATTGGATGATGGTTGCAGAGCATCAGGTAATAACTCATACAAAGTGCTAAACTAAGAGTAAACCTGATCCAAGAACTAGGCACAAGCAATGGCTTGATCTTCAGTAACACATCCACCCATAGCTATTTCGTGAGAAATTGGGGCCACAAATGATTTAATGAACCATTCAGTGAGCAATTGTTAAAATTAGCAACCAGGGCAAAAATTCACGTGGGTCATCTTATTCATGGCTGATAATATTTTTATTAGATTCCTCTCGTCGAGAGGTGTAGGATTGTTATAAAGATCATCCGATTCCGATAAGTATTCATGGAGATATGAATTTATTTTGGTTATGGAATTATTATCAAGCCCACCTACAACTCATGTAGGCTCAGAAGCCCAACAGTCGCATCTATTCAAACACCAACGTTGTGTATAAATATAAGAGGAATTTTCCTCATTTTCACTCACTCATCTCATCACACCAATCTCTCTCTCTATTGCGCAGAAATGAGTCTCTTCTCTACTGTGCAGAAATGGGTCTCTCTCTCACACATGTGAAGCCAGAAGCTGTTGAATTTGAAGCTGCAACTACAGAAGTAAAGATTGACCTGCATGGCCTAGAAGATATCCTCTTTTGAACTGCGCTATAGGTTCATCTGAATCTCCTCTGAAAGCCGCAACTTTTGGTGGTGGAATGAAGTCAATCCGATGAACGGTTTGCAAGATATCGGCTGCCCTAGTTTGAAGCTGGAAACTGCTGAAACTGAAGCTGCAACTGCAGAAGTAAAGAGTGACCTGCGTGGCCTAGAATATCTCCTCATCTGAACTATGTTGTAGGCTCATCTGAACCTCCTCTGGAAGCCACAACATTTGGTGGTGGAATGAAGTCAATCTGACGGATGGTTTGTGAGATACCGTCTGCCCTAGTTTGATAATGAAGCCGCTAATGCTGATGTTGTTGATCTAGGGTTTGCTACTGCTGATATGAATGAGATTTATTGTACTATTTCTCTCTACTAAATTATTGAAGATAAAAGAAGATTTGATCAAAGTGTTTCCCCACACATTGTGGGGTTTGTCCCTGGCTATCTGCCACATCTTTTGTCTCTTGTCTTGGCTTGTTTTCTGTTGATCGTTTAATGTTCTGCCTATACTTTACTTTATGTACATGTGATTGCTAATCTGTGGAATATAATAAGAAAAAGAAGTAAACTATTATAAGCATAGAACATACCATAACTTAACATGGTATCAGATCTGAGGTGAAGACAAAGCCCGAGCAAGAGCAATCACCGAAGAGAATATTGGAAAGGCTATCCTAAAAGAACTATGGGGTCCTCAACACTCTTTCCTGCCGAAGACAAGCTCTGTGAGAAAGTTGACTATCATGGATGGAAGATGTCTATCGATCTAACCCTGGAGGATCAAGGAGTGTTGGGTTACATGAGAGGCAATATTGTTGAGCCTCCATCAAATGCACCTCCTGCTACCAGGAACAAATGGAAGAACAAAGAAATTAAAGTGAAGAAGATCATCCAGGACTCTATCAACAAGCACTTGGTGGCCTATATCTTTGATCTAGACACCTCCAAGGAAATCTACGATAGACTAGTGAGTTTACTTAAAGTTAATGATGCAAATCAAGTTTGTTTCTTAGAAATAAGCTGAAGTAAATTAAGAAGGGTAAAGATGAGAGTATGCAAGCATACTTATTAAGGATCACCGAAATTAGGAACGATCTCCTATCTATTGGGGAGGCTATCACTGACAAGGGAATGGCACTCATGACTCTTGGAGGATTACCATCCAAATGGTACGTGTTCAAGGATACTCTTCTAAACTATAATGTAATTCCTGGTTTCGAGGAATTAATGGCTAGACGCATTAAAAAAGAAACAAGGGTAGAAGAGCAAGAAATGCCCATGCCTAAAGGTCCTCCTGCTACTTTTTCTTCTCATGCTAAGAGAAGAATTAATTCTGGGTCTAAATCAAAAGGAAAGGCTGGATCTAAGGGTGGAAGAAAAGGACGATGTTTCATTTGCAATAAAGCAGGTCACCATGCAAGGGAATTCCCTGATAGAAAGGACTCTCACCGTGACGATGATCAAAATCCCTCTCATGGTAATCGAAGGAATGACAAATTCAACAGCAAAGGTAAGAGGAGAGCTGGGGATCGAGGAAGAGGACAACCATTCAAGAAGGCTAGAAAGTCCAGGATGTATTAAATGCACCTGACCTCAAAAAGAACCTAGTTTCCATCTCGGCAATGGAAGACAAAAGCTACAAGGTAACCTTCAGCAATGGCAAGGTATGTATATGGAAAAATAATATTAAATATGCCTTTACTCTTGGGTCATTACATCAGGTCGATGGAAGTCCGCTAGGTGTCATGCCTTATGACACATATCTTCAATCCAAACTTTGGCATCCGAGGTTTGCCCCCTTCATTATAAAGCTATACTCAGTGTAAAACAAATGGTGACAGGGATGCTCGAATTCCAAGTAGAGAAAGAAGGTGTATGTCTAGGATGTGCCAAAGGAAAGCTCAAAAGGGGACCATTCCCCTCAAGCCAAAGCAAGACCTCTGCTATATTACAATTGGTTCACTTAGGCATATTTGAGGCTGGCATTAAGAGGGAGATTACTACACCACATATTTCTGAGCAGAATGGTGTGGTGGGAAGGAAGAACCATACGATTGTGGAAGTTGTCCGGGCCATGCTACATGATCAAAGACTTCCGAAGTTTCTATGGGCTGAAATTACAAACACCGCCGTATATGCCCTCATCAAGCGTTGGGTTCCAAGACTCCTAAAGAAAAGTTCACCGTTGGTCAACGGGAATTCGTAATTAGTCATGATGTCACCTTTGACGAAGATATCTCTCTCAGTAAGGTGAACAATCTTCCAACGTTGAGGAGCTCTCAAGAAGCTGACACCAAGGAACCGAAAGAAAAGGATGATGAATTAATGCTTGATGTAGAAGAACCCATGGATCCGATTGATCCTCCTCCACATGAGCCTTCCTCTTCTAGGAAGAGGCCTTCATGGCTTAGGGGGATAATTGATGATGCTGAAGGACATGCTACACCTTGAGGAACCTTTCGTCAAAGTAAGAAACCTAACAGGTGTCAGGGATACCTAACCATCATGAGCACGATCATACAAAATGAGCCTTCATCATTCTCAGATGTCGTTAAGCATCAATGGAAGTATGCTATGACCAAATAATATGAGTCTATTATGGGGAATGATGTCTCGGAAGTAGTTCCTAGACCCCAGGACAAGACAAATTGTCACTTATAAATGGCTTTACAAGATAAAGCATGCAGCAAATGAAAGTACGAAAAAGTATAAGGCTCATTTTGTTGCTCGTGGTTTCTCCTAGAAGGAAGGTATAGACTATGATGTGATATTTGCACCATCCACTCGATCATAGCCCTTGCAACTTCACAAGGATGTAACCTACATCCTGATGTCAAGACCGCGTTCTTGCATGGTTCTATCAAAGAAGAGGTCTATGTGGAGAAACCTGGAGGATTTGAGATTTATGATTGAAAATCTCATGTATGCAGGTTGAAGAAGGCTCTCTATGGGTTGAAGCAAGCACCCTGAGCATGGTATGAGAGGATCAATAGATACTTGATGAAGCTGGGATTCACTAGGAGTGAAGCCAATTCTAACCTTTACTTTAAGGTTGAAGATGACAAGCCTCTCATACTAGTGCTATATGTGGATTACCTCTTTCTAACAGGTGCAAACCCTCTCATTCTCAAGTGTAAGAGGGAGTTGGTTTCTGAATTTGAAATGAAGGACCAAGGACTTGAAGTGTCACAGAAGCCAGGGGAAATTTTCCTATCTCAAGGAAAATATGTGGTGAAGATATTGGAAAGATTCGGTATGTTGGACTGCAAGCCTGTGACTACCTCGAGGATCTTAACTTTTAAAAGTTATATGGTAGTGATGTCAGACCAAATTTGGGAAATTCCTCTAAGTTTCACAAACTCATTCGTATTGATGTTCTTGGTGAACCTCCATCTAAACATATGTTTTGCAGTTAGCACTGTGAGCTCATATTTGGTTGAGCCTCACTGGATTGATGCCAAGAATCTTCTGAGATATCTTCGTGGCACAATGGGTTAAGATACACTGCTGAAGATGTGAGACTACTTGGATATACTGATGCTGATTGGGCAGGCAATGTGGTGGATCGTAAGAGAACATCCGGGTGCTGTTTCACCTTGTGATCTACTTTGATATCCTAGATGAGCAGGAAGCAGAAGTTAGTGGCTTTGAGCACCGCCGAAGCAGAATATATTGCTGCTAGCATGACCTCGTATGAGGCAGTCTGGTTGTGAAATCTCTTCAGTGAGTTGTTTGTATTTACATTGGATACCATTGTGATTCTTTGTAACAACCAGAGGTGGGATTCGATTATTGAGGAATCTCGTATTCGTCGATTGCTCCAGCAAATAGACATCATTTGGGATATGGTAATTTGATGAGCAAGGAGGCTCCATCGCATTAAGATGATGTAAAGGTCGATACACCTTTTCAAAGCCCCGAGGAAAGATCTAATCTGTGATTTTCCCAAACGACTTGGAGTCGTCAAGAAACCCTTGTACAAGGGTCGTGCATGTTGCATACATTGAGCTTTGGGAGCTCTAAGGGCTTGCGGTTCTTACTAGAACAACATACGACCACAGGGTGACTCACCCTCCCCTGGTGGTGCGTACTGGAACAAGATGATTCGCTCTCTTGTGGGACAAGATGATTCGCTCTCTTGTGGAACAGGATGATTCGCTCTCCTATGTATTAGGATGATTAGTTCTCCTGTGAGGCCTGGATTGATGTGTTCTCCACGGTGGCCTAGATTGATGTGTTCTCCATGGCGATTGTAGCAGGATTGATGTGTTCTCCTGTGAGGACAACATTGATTAGTTCTCCTGTCGAGGCATCCTACCCATGCAGTCTGGGACTCATGGGAAGTACCTCTCATCTGATCAATGAGGATCGAAATGAAGTTAGGGACCATAGTAGTACCGATGGACACATCATTGTATCTACCGTACTCCCTACGCTAGGATGACCTCCATTGATCTGGGATCAATGATACTGGTTTGGGACCAGTAGTAGGAGTTGTACCATACTATGGCGCTGACTTCGGGTCAGTTGAGACTGGTCTGGGACCAGTGGTACATACTCCGAGATTGATTTCGTGTCACTACAGTACTGGTCTAGGACCAGTGGGTGTGGTACATACTATGACGCTAACTTTGGGTCGGTTGAGACTGGTCTGGGACCAGTGGTACATACTCCAAGACTGACTTCGTGTCAGTGCAATACTGGTCTGGGACCAGTGAGAGTGGTACATACTATGACGCTGACTTCGGGTCAATTGAGACTAGTCTGGGACTAGTGGTACACTCTCTGAGACTACGATATTGGTCTGGGACCAGTGGTAGGAGTTGTACCATACTATGACACTGACTTCGAGTTGGTTGAGACTGGTCTAGGACCAATGGTACATAATCCGAGATTGACTTTGTGTCAGTGCAGTACTGGTCTGGGACCAGTGAGAGTGGTACATACTATGATGATGACTTCGGGTCGGTTGAGACTGGTCTGGGACCAGTGGTACACTCTCTGAGACTACGATACTGGTCTGGGACCAGTGGTAAGAGTGGTACTTACTATGAAGCTAACTTCGGGTCGGTTGAGATTGGTTTGAGACCAGTGGTACACACTATGAGACTGACTTTGAGTCAGTGGAGGATGATATTGGTCTAGGACCAGTGGAGTTGTACTCACTATGAAGCTGACTTTGGGTTTGTTGAGACTGGTCTGGGACTAGTGGTACATACTCTGAGACTGACTCTGAGTTAGTATGATACATCCTTGATCATTTCTTCTTCTTCATAATTCGAACAAAAGTAGAGCAGAACAGAGAAAAACAGTGTTGATCAGTACAAGGTAGAACAAGACAAAGTAGAATAGGCAGAATAGAGCAGACCAGGGCAAGGGTCAGGCTGTACAGGGCAGTGCATTTGATGGATGAATAGTAATGACCGATAGATAGATTGCAGATGAAGTTCTCCCTGGTTGAGAGGGAGTGTTAAAATTAGCAACCAGGGAAAACATTCATGTGGGTCATCTTATTCATGGCTGATAATATTTTTATTGGATTTCTCTCATCGAGAGGTGTAGGATTGATATAAATATCATCCGATTCTAATAAGTATTCATGGAGATATGAATTTATTTTGATTATGGAATTATTATCAAGCTGACCTACAACTCATGTAGGCTCAGAAGCCCATCAATCGCATTTATTCAAACACCAAAGTTGTGTATAAATATAAGAGGAATTTTCCTCATTTACACTCACTCATCTCATCACATCTCTCTCTCTCTCTACTGCGCAGATATGAGTCTCTTCTCTACTGTGCAGAAATGGGTCTCTCTCTCACACATGTGACGCTGAAAGCTGTTGCATTTGAAGCTACAACTACATAAGTAAATATTGACCTGCGTGGCCTAGATCTCCTCTTTGGAACTGCACTATAGGTTCATCTGAACCTCCACTGAAATCCGCAACTTTTGGTGGTGGAATGAAGTCAATCCGATGAATGGTTTGCAAGATATCGACTGCCCTAGTTTGAAGCTGGAAACTGCTGAAACTGAAGCTGCAACTGCAGAAGTAAAGATTGACCTACTGGCAAATATTCCTCATCGACTATGTTGTAGTTTCATCTGAACCTCCTCTAGAACCACAAGTTTGGTGGTGGAATGAATCATCTGATGGTCGGTTTGTGAGATATCGTCTGCCCTAGTTTGATAATGAAGCCGCTAATGTTGATGTTGCTGATCTAGGGTTTGCTACTGCTTATATGAATCAGATTTATTGTACTATTTCTCTCTGCTGAATTATTGAAGATAAAAGAATATTTGATCAAAGGGTTTCCCCACACACTTTGGGGTTTGTCCCTGGCTAGCTGCCACATCTTGTGTCTCTTGTCTTGGCTTGTTTTTTGTCGATCATTTAATGTTCTATCTATACTTTACTTTATATACATGTGATTGCTAATCTGTGGAATATAATAAGAAAAATAAGTAAATTGTTATAAGAATAGAACATACCATAACTTAAAAACGATTGATCAACAATCTCAAATTTGATCAGGCGATGTCTACGTCTCCATTCATGGATGTGACCAGAGATGTGTGTCACTGTATCTTGCTTAAGCAATGTGAGAAAATAGGTGCCAGTTTCATAGCAAATCAACAGCTGAAAATGCCTGAGGAAAGCCATGGCTAAAGAGTTAAAGTCGTGGTAAGTACCTTGAGGAAGCTCGATGTACCACTTGGCTGCAGCACCCATGAGGGTTCATTGGAAAAGATGGAGACGAATGGAATCATCAACGTAAGAGTTCGAAGAGCACCAGAGGTGATATGTCATCGTGTGGGCTTGAGGATATTCTTTTGCTTTCCCATCGAACTTTGGACAATTGCTTGGTATCTTGGATAGCACCAGAGGCCAGTATGATGAATCAAGGATTGGATCATTTGTAAGGCAAGATGCATCTGGCAACTCGAGTGTGGCCAAGAAGGGAAATTGAGTATTAAAAGGCATAGGAGATTGGTAAGTGGGTCCAAACGGAGGAACCCATCCCTGCTAGTAAGGATTTTGGCCCCACAGTGGGGGATTTTGGCTATATGGCATCTGATGTTGAGTCCATTGTAGGTTACCTTGACCATAGGGAGGATTTTGACCTTGACTACCTTAGAACTATCTAGTCATAGGTTGCTGATAAGCAACGTATGGGTTAAAAGATTGTTGAGCCTGTTGACCTTGGACATATGGATATTGGACCTATTGTCCTTAAAAATATGGGTGGTGAACCTGTTGTCCCTGAACAAGAGGATTTTGGACCTTGTGTCCTTGGGCATAAGGTTGATGCACTTGTTACCCTTGGACATAGGGATTATGTACTTGCTTCCCTTGACCAAAATTATTTTGAACCTGTTGACCTAGGAAATTAGGGTTTTGTACCTGGTGCCCTTAGCCAGAAAGATTCTGGACTTATTGACCTAGGAAATTATGATTTTGGTCCTGCTGCTACAGGACTTGACCCTAGCCTTGCCCTTGTAAGGGTTGACCCTGTTGATATGTATACAAGGGTTGCTTCTACTCGACTTGGTTTTGTTGCTGCAAGGGTTGGCCTTGTGGCTCCAAAATTTCTCCCTGAGGTTGTAGAGGTTGGCCCTATTAGGACATGGGCTAGGAAGTTCGCAGAGCATATTTCATCTCCTGCTGCACGGTTTGTTGCAACCATTGCAATGGTTGACCCTGCGATTGTTGCAACTGACCTTGTTGTGGGATCACTTTCCCTTGTTGTTGTGTGGATAGCCCTTGCTGCAACAAAGGTTTCCCTTGTGATAACAAAGGTTGCCCTTGTTGTTGTAGAGGTTTTCCTTCATGTTGCAAGGGTATTTGAATAGTGCCCGAAAAATTTCCAAACTGAATCTAGACATAGCCACCTTGGAAAGTGGATGAGCCTAAAGTGTGTAAGGTTGGTTAACCATTCCTTAAGAACTATATGGAATGTAAGGACTTTGGTATTGGGCCTGAGCCTCATAGGGCTATTGATACTGGACATTGCTTGACCCAGACAGACCAATGGGATTTTGAACCTGTTGGTACTGGACATTGCTTGATCCAGTAAGATCAACAGGGTTGTGAATAATGCCAGGAGAATGTTGGTTCATACCAAGCATGTGATCTTGTGAGCCACTCACATTGGGGCACCTAATACCATAGAAACATTCAACCTTTTCCCCCTAGGCAGTGGCACAGCTTGGACACTGACTAGAGGGATGGAGGAACTAATGGAGACATTCCTCGAAACCATCGGTTGGACCAGACAGGTGACTGGTATTGATGATACAAGGGGGTTCGGAATAGTGGGTTGCACCAGGATTGAGGTAACAGCCTATTGGGAGGTCGTGTTCATGATAAACGGACATGAAGTAGGCATGGCGCCTCATGCCCAAGCAAGGTTATGGTAAATTGATGAGGCACTAGGTGTACCTGAAACCAACTGTACCAAAGACACATAGTTTGGCAGAAAACTGGAGGGAATGCCCCCTGTATAGGGGAAACTTTCAGGAGGAAAATGATGTTCTTCTTCCTTGACAGTGTGTGGAGTAGAAACTTCTGACTCTTCCGAAGAGGTCACTGGAGCATCACCTTCGGGTTCCCATCTCTAGGAACAAAAGAAGTACAAGGGGATAATTCCGAAGGAACACTCAGCTGGTTTTACATACTGTAAGGAAAATGGAGTGATAGCACAACAGGGTCAAACAAAGGATTCAGAGGATAGATAACTAGTCCAAGATGACTGTCAGTGGTCAACAAACTCTCAGGAGTTTGAACGGGGATGTCCAAAGATTTTGGGCCAATATCAACAAATGAACTAGTATCTAAAGTAGGTGGAGGAAGAGATGACCAAGATTGAATACTCAGAACAATTCTAAGTTCCACACCTTGGTACACGAGTGACTCTGGTAACTCCGAAAACATCTCCTCAAGAAATCTTTCAGACAAAGGAGAGGAAGAGGAACTAGATGAGCCAGATGGTTCAGCCATGATGACCTTATCTTAGTTGACAGAAAAAGTAAACTTCAAGGCTTTAAAATGTTCTTTTAAGGGAAACTCATGATTTGTTCTAGAAAATACTAATAGGATGTTATTAGATTGTGGGAAATCAATTCTTAATATGCATAAAAAGACTGGTGCTCTTTCATTTTTTAAGAGTCGAGAAAGAAATAAAGATGACTCTATCACTTTCAATTGGAAACTAGCTCGAAACAAAAAGTGTTCGAATGATATCTTAAGTTTAATGACTCAAAAAGATCAAATGACTGCTCTGGATGATCTAGGTAAACAAGATTACCAAA
Source organism: Pinus taeda (assembly GCA_000404065.3). Classification (NCBI taxonomy): domain Eukaryota; kingdom Viridiplantae; phylum Streptophyta; class Pinopsida; order Pinales; family Pinaceae; genus Pinus; species Pinus taeda. The sequence goes on along the minus strand of APFE031447067.1, from coordinate 67,671 downwards.
CAACCATGAACTGCAGAATACCTCCCGACAAACTGATAAATACGAGTAGGTGATGTCGCCAAATGTTGTGTTTAGTGTATCACGTTTGCAAGGTGACCGACTCAGCTTCCTAAGGATAATGGATTACAGCCTAGAGGGGTCTCCCATTATATACTCGATGTACGGGGAGCACAAATCCATACTAGCACTGTCTAATTCCGAAGCTAATGAAAGATGCTAGGTTTAAAGACACTGGAACATGTCTATAGCCTAGACCTTCTAGATATGGTCGTGAAATCTCAAATGTGCCTTAGGTTAATTGAGTTCATTTTAAAGTTTATCATGAATTATGTTTTAGTTTTTAGGCCTTAGCGATGTGACTTGAAAAACCTTAAATGCAACTAAATGAGACAAAAACCTTTCAATTCGATGAAATGCCTACACTAGAGAGGGTAGAAACTACACGATCAAATGCAAACAACTAAGAAACTAAAAGCAAAAATGATCTTTCACTACTTTAGTTTTTGAAAAAATAAACTAATGAAAAGTGCATTCCAACTCCTAATTTCCTGACAAGCACATTTCTAACAGTCCTTTCAAAAGCAAACGAGTTCTTTTCCTTTTCAAATGCCAATGCAATCCTATTTTTTAATGATGCTAATTATCGTAGCACAATGATGCAACAAACTAGAATTTCATGTTTTTTCATGAAACAACGAAATGAATTTTTTGCATACAACACTTCAATAAACAAAAAAATCGAGACAATCAACTCTTCAAGCAAACGAAAACATGAAAAGAGAGACTCGTTCAGACTAATGAAGCACCAACTTTACCAAAAACAAGAAAAGCAATGTAATCCATGCCAGAAAAGAAAAGTTTTGACAAGCAAATGAAAACTTTTCAAACTTGTGTAATGGAGGTCAAAGTCGTAAAAGGACCACAAATGAAATGCAAGGAGTAAGTACACCTACACCTTGACTTACTGAGTTGACAATCAACTGAATGGATGATGATCTAGATGCCCTAGTGTCACTAACCATCCAATGACTCAAGAAATCAAGAAGAAATATGATAAGCCAACAAGAAAGCAAAACCAAATGAAAAGTAACTTTCTAGTCAGGGAGAAAATGATCTAAAAGGCTTATAGGGTCGAAATCATGAGAGAAAAACACACTGGCCAAGATTGGGGGCAGACCCTAATCTTCACTTACAGGCATCGGTGTGACTGCCTAACTGACAACAAGCGCCAGAGGCCAGTCGGTGCGACTGTTTCTCAGCATATCATGTTGATCAGCGTGACTGTCAACAAATTAAGTGTGTTGAGTGAGGGAGCCAAGAAAAAAATTAAAATTAAAATTAAAACAGGGACCAGATCTACTATTATGAATTTCAAACTCAAACCAATAAGTAGGAGAAAAGAAACATAACCAAAGGGAAAAAGTGGAACTAGAAAAGTTCACACAAAATCATGAAATCTCAAACAAGATAAACAGAAGGATTGGGTCCCCAATATGGTCACCAATTTTTGGTGAAGTAAAATTATAAGTGCGGACAAAATCAAATTCCTCTAGCCTGATAATGGGTCTAGGCACAAATGATACATTCTATGGAAGATTTCCTTAGGTTAGAACCAATTAAGAGGGCCTACCTCATAGTATGCTTATCCCGTTTGATGATGTCCTTCCTTGCTTTCTCCAACTATCTCTCGCTTCCTTCTTCAAACACCTGAAATAAGTAAATGACGGCAAACAACAACCGTGATAATAGACAAATTGTAATTCAATCTACTTAACAAGTCAAGAAACATTACACCATGAACATGTAAGATGACAAATCATGTAGGAAATAAATTGATAGTTGCATACATATTGAATCAAGAAGAGATTACAACCATTGTCTTGACGTTGTTGTTCTCCTTCGACAAAACCAGGTTCCCACACACTTCTGCTTGCATTCCATGATTGCCTCAACAATAGTATTTTTAAGGCTCTTCCCTTTAGACTTCACACTAAACCAAATTCACACTTCTCCCTCACACAACTAGAGAGCTACAATTATGAATAGCTTGTTGTTTACTCCAAACTTAATTAGCACTAGCACACCAACATTAACACTTCAACACTAACACTACTTGTGCTTGGGAAAAAGGGAGGTTTATATAGGATGAATGTATGGGAGATGGATCCTCTTCCCATGGGATAAGGTCTTATATCTTGAGGTAGGTCCATCATTATAGGGGAAAGGAGCCCAAATGGACATCCTCGACCCCATCCGACGAAACCATTTACCAGACTTCCATTACGAAGCTTCTAGAGCTGGAAGCTTTGGTTCTTCATTTAAAAAAATTTCCATAACAAGACTGACGTGACTGGAATAAATCTCAGTCAATTCGGTCAAAGCTAGGGACAGTGTTAATCCCTACATATCGGTGCAAGGAGGATAAGAGCCACTAACACCGGCCTTGTAAACTGGGAAAAACAAAAATTTTTAGGGAAATGGTGAAAAAAGGAATTGCTCTGCTCATGAAGAGGGACACAATGGGAGTTTCTTCATGAAGGGTAAGCATGTAGGGTTCACTATAGAGGTCCTTAAGGATCAAGGAACAGGGAGTACTAGGATAGTGACAAAATGTTGTGTAACACTAGCGGTCAAGGGAGAAGTCTACGATGCTCCTTCGTTGTCACTCAAAGGAGGCTTGATCAGTGGACTATACTCGGGACCTTTTCTTCCTCCATCCTTGAAATACTTTCCACTTCGTGTAGCTCCAAACATCAAGGTAACCGCATAACCCAATGTTCACATAAGAGCATCTTAATCCAAGTATTTAGCAACTTTAAATACTTACCTCGCGGTCCTTTAAAGAAGTGGCACTCTTCTTCGTTATAACTGATAGAGGTATCGACTTGAATTCTATCACAAATCCTCCTATGATGCGATCGATCCAATGGTCAACGACGCACGTGATCTTATCTTTAGACACTTCCAATCTCCTTACTAACTCTAGTTTCCAAACAATCAAAGTGTCAACCCTCTACCTTCCTTGGCCATCTGCCAACTTCGTGATCCACTCGTATAACTCAACCGGAAAGAAACAGAAGAAGGTTTCATGTATTTCTGTGTAGAGATATCTATCCAACCACTATTCTTTCATCAATTGCATATTCTTCTTTTCTTGCACCACGAAACCATAGATATTTCTATCCAACCAATTTTCAATCTCTTTCTTAGTTGGATTCCAATGATATGATATCACACATATCATTATACAGATCCTGGTCTTGGCAACAGAACCATTTTTTGGCTTGATGGAATGTGACCCAGGTTCAACATTAGGCATCTAAGAAAATCTCTACACTACTGGCCCCTTTGGCATCAGTTTGCAGAGCACGGACTAAAGTCTCACCCGAAGCAGTATGGGGGGATGCAGGAACCACGTTTTCGCACCCTGAGATGGTTGTGATGTCGGTTTTCTATCTTAATCCCTACCTTCATGCAGATTGATAAGCGTTTTAGGGCTTATTGATGTATTTCCTCTTCCAAGCTTCAGAACCTCCGTGAAGGTATCAAACTATCCTTCACGCAGCCCTAAACAATGATGCAGGCACTTACGTGCCCCTGTGACTATGTTACTATCTCGTTCCTTAATTATCTTAGTGGTTAGCCAACTTTATCATGCAATTAAGATTGCCCTCGTGCAAAACATACATTATTACTTGTGTTCAAATAAAAAATAGAAATAGATACATTCACGCCTGAATTTGACATTATAATGTAAACCCAAAACTTAACATATCATAATCGCATGCAATAATCAGAGACAGAAACATAGTGATTCCAAAATACTTTTCTTTATTTATTATTCAAGATCCAATTACAAACTCTATCCGTCCCACACACACAATTGCAGGGGTCTGCACACTCAGCTATGGACTTCCACCCTAGGCCTCTGCGCACTCAGCTACAAAGACTCTTCCTACACTAAGACTCCCACTCTTACCTCACCTAAACTTACCAACGACTCATGACTCCTAAATTTCTTACTGTACTATTAAATATTCTAAGACTTCCCTTTTTATACAATGCCATGGTCTGTGGACCATTGGTAGATCTCCAAAACTGACACAACTTGTCTAGACTAAGGACGGAAAAACCTTTTAACTTTAGGAATCTTCGTGCTCCGCAACCAAAAAATGTTGAGACTTTACATTTCTTTACACAAAATTCAGGCCTTCTGCCCAAAACTTGGGTGTTTAACCCCAAAATTGAGCCCTAGCGGACCCCTTCCCAACAAATAGTTATTTAGAAAATTTTCTGCAAATTGGTGGAAAACAAATGTCACTACACTAAAGAATTAATGACTCATATGTTGTCATGTTGATAAGGGGGGAATTTACTAGCTGTAAATATTTGAGTATTGGCTCAATCCAGGTCCCAATTGAACATTTAAAAAAAAAAAAAAAAAAAATGCTAAAATTAAACTAAATTAGGAGAAATATATGAAATAAACTAATATTTGAAATTACCTACAAAACATATACAAATTGTTATGTATGTGTGTGGGATTTGGAATGAAAGATACAACAACAATGAGGGTGGGGGGATGGAGAATTCATTCAAACATATTATTTAAAAGAAATCATTATATGTATTTGAATTTGGCTGGAATTTGGGTTCAACTAACCACATAGGATAATCTTTTAAATATTCTCTTTCAAGAGTTTGATAATAGTTGAATTATATATATATATATATATATATTATATATTATATTTATTTATTAATTAATTTGATGCAATATATTGATATAAATAAAATGAAAGGAAATATATCTAAATAGTGAGAGAAAACTAAAATACTATTGATGGAATATCAAAATTTACCATCAAATATAAAACGTGAACATATAACAGATTTGTTGTACTTGAATAATTTTGATAGCAAAAATAAAATGTAACATATCATAAAAGATATTAACCAGAATATCCTAATATTAAACATAAATAAATATGTAGATAAGTTAGAGGATTAGTACCAAAGAAATCAATTAAATAATTAAAATTACTGCACGGTATCAAACGCATAATTCAGGGACACATTCAATTATGAAATTTGGTCTTCAAAAACCTTAAAGTCAAAATCTGATTATAAAATTCAAGTCTTGATTTAGAACAATTTTTGACCCATACACCAATGTAATGGGTCATATAAATAACAAAATGAAAATAAGATAACATCTGTTTCTTAGCTAAATTTAGAAAATATCCAAGATTTTCTTTAGAAAATAATAATGCTAAAAATAAGATATGATCCTTATCAACAAGATCTTTCTCCTGGAATGTGGTAGGTTTTTCTAATATTCTTCTTTGTCTTCCGTTTATTTATCTGATGTGGGAAGAAAATCCAGAGTAATTGTTTTGATGAAGGTTACCAAATCAGTAAAATGTTGAGTGATTGCATAGAAATGAACTGGCATAAAACTATCAATGTTAACATAACAACTACCTACCAAATTCTAAATATATTTTTTCCTTTTTCTTATTTGGTAGCAAATATGGAAATCAATTTAATCTGCTCAAATGGAAATTGAAGGAACTTATGAAATTCCTATAGGCTCCATATTTTTTTCTTTTATTGTTTTATCATCTTCTCCTCTCATTTCCTCAATTTCTTGTTGATTTATGATCCTGATACAACTTTTCTTAAGGGATTTGAACATGGAAAATCAAACTCTTCAATGAAATTAGATCTATAATCGCATACTAAGAAACAATGCTAAATGTCTCTTTTAGTCCATTCCTGAAATTTTTTGGAATCATATTCTCTTTCACTTAAAGAAGCAAACATTAATCTTTTATCTCTTTCGAAACTTTAACAATATGTTTAGGTTCCAACTATTTTTCCCAATTTAGAATCAATATGAATCTATCCTTGATGTTTTGTCTTCTTCAAAAAGATACTCAATTATCTCATTTAGATTCACAATTTCTGGATAAAATCTATAAATTTTATCTTTTTGTTTGTATAATTGACCTAATTTTCTGTAGTAGTTGATTAACCTGCAAAGCATTCTGTTTGAACATACTCATGCTCTAATCAATATCATGATTATAATTTACTTGAATTTGAAAGAGTTTCAATCTGTTGATTTAATGTTGAGGTCATTATCTCATTATTGCTATCATCTTCTTCTTTTATAATTTAGATTTGATCATTGCGAGATTTCCTAAACTATTCCACTTGTTTGACATGCTTGATTTCTAACTCATTCAATTTTTTATCTAATCCATTTTTCTATTATTCATTTTAATACAAAAACCTCCTATAAGTGATGTAGAATGAGCTTATGACTTCTCTTCACTAAAAACTTTAATATTCTCCAACTCTGCATCTAATTCTTTAACCCTATGAAGTTTTTTCTGATATTCCACTGAGACTTCACTAACCAAATGTTGTTGGTAATTTACAAAAGCTCTAATAGCTTGCGATGACTCTTTAAACCTATCTTTTATATCACCTAATGCTTGCTAATTGAACTTAGATATTGTTTTAAAATCATTTAATTTTCTCTTATTTGTTCTCTTAACAACTAATTTTATTTGTAAGTTCAAATAATATTCATTTAGAGAAGGAACATTTTATGATACTAGCTCAACCTCAAAAAGAGGATTGAAAATAGAAGAACTTAATGGGATATTTGTACAAAGAGGAGCCAAAGAAGCTTTGAGAGATCGCTTAGGAATCGAAAGCTCATAATATTTCCTTAACTACTCTATTGGATCCTTTCCTTTGTTGGGGATGTCCAACAATGTTTACTAATTAGTATATTGTTCATCTTTATCTTTATCAATATCCATTTTATCAGTTTATTCTATATTTTTATCAAATTTTAGGATCTCGTTGATTGATCTCTTCAAGAGGATAAGGATCAATTATATCTCCAGCAGGGGTGCCTTGGTTTTTTCTTTGTTATGCTTACTCTGTTGTATCCTACTTCTAATATTTATCCCTCGTGACCTTCTTCCTATCTTCTAATTTATCTCATCTGTTGTCATGTTTATCAGCATCCAAACTAGTTGATTCATGAACTGCAATAGAAATATTAGACAAGCCTGAAAATTGTCTCTTCAGTTTTTCCAAACGTAGAGGCTGACTCTGAAGAGATTTGAGTAAATTGAAATTTTAAATATTCAATATATTTGAGATCCCCAATAGATATGGGAAATCTCAGAATTTTATGTTTGAGGAACGATTCATAAGCATTTTCTCTGTACACTTAAATTCTAGCCTTCTCCTCATTATCCATTGATTTTCCTTTATTAATTGTCTAATCAAAATCATGAATATATATAAAGACTTAATCAAAGGGAAGTTGTTGATGTATAAAGGTTTCTATATAACTCACAACTTACATTTTTTATTAATTATATCCCTAGGATCATAATCATGACGCAATGTGTATAACCAAATATCCTGGAGCTCTTTCGCTTCTTTACAGGCATCCCCTCTATCTCTCAAACTCATTTTCCTAACATTAATAGGGAAACTAGGCCAGATATTCTTCTGAAGCCTACTTAATTTCCTAGCTTGACCATATAGTGCAGTTTGATTTGTTATTTCCCTTAAAGAAATTATGTCAGGACTATATTTTGACAAAGCATGACATCCTGCTTTGATACCATATACCCAAATATAAGTGAAAATATCATCAATAAACCAATCTACAATTTGATTTAATTCTTCCTTAATATCTTTGTTGATTCTTGGGGGAGTCTTCCCAAATAGAACTTTATGCAAGGGGATCATGATGTAATTGCAGATATCATAAAAATGAAATTGAAATTGCTTTCCCAAATAAATGAGGAGAAATTTTAAATTACTTTCTAGTCACCAAAACAATAGTTCCATTTCATGAGTGGAAAAGAAACTGAGGCAACTACTATATTCATTAGGTAAGCCAACATTCAAAACATTTGCTCATACTCTCGAGGGGATGCAAGCGATAATCTAAGGGCGTATGACAAATTCTTGGATATAATGTTAGCCTAGTTAATTTTTTTTATTCATGATAAATATTATGGATAAGATGAGTCCACTAAATTTTGCAGTGCTCTTGGTTTTTCTCCCCATATAATTTTGATAACATATTGATAATAAACATAAACAATCTCTTGAAGATGGTAATTGGATAATATTTAGTTGTTTTCAATTTTTTCCCATTTGAATCCCTCAACCATTTCTTAATAACTTTGTTATAATCTCTATTTTTCTCCTCAAGATCAAAATTATTGAAATTATACAGGAATTAGTAGTAAGGAATATTTCTGGAGGACTTAGTTTATAAATTGCAGTGAGGACCTCAGGTTTCTAGGACGCTATTACATTATGATTGTAATCTATAACAAAATAAGTGGGAATATCGACATGTTCTAGAATCCAACTAATCATATCATGATACGGGAAAATATTGGCCTAAGCAACAACTTTATGCAATTATGTTCTTTTGATATTTTCAAATTGAGCATTGTTATTCCCATTTGAATTATCTGACTACAACTATTCCTTTTCTTCAAAGAAATTGAAAATTTCCTCCCATTTAGCCTTACCCGCATCCTACATTTTGAAAGTTGTATCAGATGTGAGTTATAGGTTAAAATTATAGTCTTCAAGTCCCATAATATATACTCCTTTAATCTTCTCCTTAGTTTACTGAAAAACTTGTCTAGATGTAGTGCATTTACTCTTTTTACCCATTATGCGACATGCATGCAGAATTTAGAAGAAGAACTTAGATTTTTTCCATAAAGATAATTAATTTAATTATTATAATCTTTCAAACCATAAACACTAACCAACACTAAGATGCTATGATTCACAATTTAACTATTCCTGGTTGAATTTTATAGTTTCATATTGTAGCTTAAGCGAAAGATTAAGGCATAGGGTCAAATGGAACTTCTAAAATTTTGAAGGACAAGAAGCGGAAATCTAGGGTAAATATTTGTATTATGCATGACTTAAATTTTATGATAGGTGAATAAATTTCACATAAATGTGACATGACCAGTAACCATTGCTCAAAATATGAGGCAAGGTCGGGGAGGTGGGAGTTGGGGATGAAAATTCATTAAAAACTTAAATTTTCAAGGAAATCATGACCCACAACTTTATAGTTTTATTTGTAAAAATATATCAAAAACAAATAAAAACAAAAAAATGTGATTAAATAGAGAAATAATATAAAAATAATAAAAAAAAGTATTTGTAGTTGGGACAACTAGAAGTCAGGTAATCGAGAGTTAATTTCTTTTAATACTATTTGTTCCAACTCCCGACCTAGGATAGGTTAAGACACTTGAGTAGTCAGGAGGTTGGGTAGTCAAGAACACTTTTTATTTTTAGAAAAATAAAGAGGTCCAACCTCTGACTTCCTACTTATTTAATAAAATATTTATTATTATTTTTAAACTAAATTTTCCTTGTTTTCTTGTTATTTTATTATTTTTAAAGAAATTTATTTTAATAAAATGCAATGATAAGAAATTTATATAGGGTCCTCATTTATGTTTCAGACAAACAGAACAATAAAACAAAGAGGATGTTGTATTCCTAACAACAAATGGTGACACATTGGGAGAAACAATTATCTCTATCAGTGATAATTCAAAAATCAAATAGAAACAAAGTTTTTAGAAATTTCATTTAAATTATGATTAGTCCATAAATGATTGATATGTTTGTTTGAATATCATATGAAGTTTCATCACCAAGGAAATATGCAATATGCTAGTTCATTTAGAATGTACTGCAAACATAAATCAGAGTTGCATAACTCACATAAAAAATCAATGCATATTCAAAGTAGCAGTGTAATACATAGGAGGCAATTATATATAATAAAAAAATGGTGATCTTAAATGGCACACATATTTCAGAGAATGAAAGCTTAGGCCCTTTCACCATGAATCCTTTTGGCTAGTACCTCAGTGAATCATTTATTTTTATTCTACTGCCGCAGTGTTTTCAACACATAAACCCCTCAAATAAGAGTTAGGTATGACCAGCCAACATAAGCAAGCATGCTCAGTTCATATTGAAAGAAAATAAAATCGGGACAGGAAAAATGGAAATACGAACCAGAGGTCAGACCAGAAAACTTCTAATAATGCACAAACAATACCCGCACACAACCAGAGAGTTAGTCACTCGTTCGAATCTCATAGCGAACGAACTCCAACATTCATACCTAGTGGCAACAGAAATGCAGGTCTCGAACAGCCAAAGAACACCTCTTTCATCTGCGACGTGATAGGTAGAAACGAAATTCTAACCTTGGGACTCAAGGCATACTTTAAATCCTCCCTCAGGTACTCGTCTTCTTGAAGGATTCCACGAGCTTCTGTTGTGTTGTTCCCAAAGCTAGCTTCTGCTCCGGCTGAGAAGACCAGTCAATTTTGATCTTGCATACTGTGTGGATAGGGGAGAGTGTATGGAGCATATGGAGCGTATGGCAACGTTCAAATAGTGCCTATGGTAGCGTATGAGAGCAGAGGTGAGAGGGAGCATTGTATGACAACATTCACATAGTGTGGCAGTTATTCAACATTCAATGTAGGCCATACATTATGTCAGGGGCGAATGTTATGGGGAAGGGAGAGAGCAACATATGCGTGTTACAAACAAGCTACAATGGAACATTATGCCAGAGGCCAATTAACTTATGTAATATCACTAAATATGCACTCATGACACCATACTACCATGTCAGTGATGTTAGTTCTGCAATATGGGCATAACATAGGAAGAATAGGAAAATAGGCAAAAAAAGGGAGTTACAAGGGCAGGAATGCTAAAAATAGGGCTGACTCTGATACCGTGTCAGACCAGGCAATAACTCCTCCAAATCAATTCATTCCTATTCATTTAGGTTGGTATTTATTATATAGATGAGGGAGAGACTGTTCACTTCATCTACCGATGACTATTCATATTTCTTATTATTTATTTACATCAGTTACACTTATTCACCCAATCCCGATGATTAGGTGTCAACAAATGTAAACAGTCAAATAGAAGTTTTTATGACAAGGGATGAAAATCTTATGTAATAAGAGTCAATAGAGGAGGTGTTGGGAATAGGTCCCCTGGGGTTAAAAGCCCAAATTTTGGGGTAGAAAGCAAGAATTTTGTATAAAGGAATATAAAGTCTCCGCGTTTTTTGGTTGCTGAGCGTGAAGATATGAAGAGACAAAAAGGGTTTCCTCCCTTAGTTCAGATAGGTTGTGTCGGCTTGATGAGATCTTCCCTTGGTCTACGGACCATGGGATTGTATAAAAAGGAGGTCTTAGAGGAGTCTAAGATATTTCAGTTCATAGTTGGAGTCATTGATGAGTTCGTGAAGAAATAAGAGTGAGAGTCTTAACGTAGGAAAGAGGCTTTGCAGCTGAGTGCACAGAGGCCTAGGGTAGAAGTCCACAGTTGAGTGCATGGAATCCTGCCGTTGTGTGCATAGGGCAGTTAGAGTCTATACTGGAAATCTAAATCATCAATAAAGAGAAGTATTATGAAATTATTATGTATTTTACTTTTGTCAATTGCATTCGATTATGTTATGTTAAGCACTGGGTTTATGTTTTATTGCTAATTTTATGCGTGAATATATATGTTTTCCTTTGTTATAAGAATGCAAGTAGAGATATATGTTTATGCGAAGACAATATTAATTGCATGGTGTAATTGGCGAACACTTAAGATAGTTCAGAAACTATACAGAAAGGTATTTACATAGGTGAGTAAGTGCCTGATCATTTGTTAGGATTATGTGAAGGACGATCGCAGACTTTCGCGGAAGTTCTGAAAGACTAATAATGAAGTACATCGATAAACCCTAAAGGCTTATCAATCTGTGTGAAGGCAGAGTTAAAGTGTAAAACTAACATCACAACGATCGCAGGGTGCAGAAACTTGGTTCCTACATTCCCCCATACTACTTCGAGTGAGACTTCAGTCTGCATTCCATGGATTGATGCTGAAAGGGCTAGTAGTGTAGGGATTTTCTTGGCTGACTAACGCTGAACCTGGGTTAGGGCCCATCAAGCCAACAAATGGTTCCATTGCCAGGACCGGGATCTGCATAATGAGATGTTTGATGTCGCATCATTGGAATCCAACTAAGAAGGAGATTGAAGACTGGTTGGATAGAAAGATCCATGAATTCGCGGTGCAAGAAAACAAGAATTTGCAATTAATGAAAGAACAATGGTTAGACAAATATCTGTACATAGAGATACATGAAATATTCATCTGTTCCTTCTTGGTTGAATTATACGAGTGGATCGTGAAGTTGGAAGATGGCCAAGGGAGGTGGAGGCTTGACGGTCCGATTGTCGGACCCCAGAGTTAGTGAAGAAATTGGAAGCCTCTGAAGATAAGATCGCTCGCGCTATCGATCATTGTCTTGACCAAATCATAGGAGGGTTTGTGACAAAGTTCATGGTTGATACTTCAGTTAGTTACAGTGAAGCAGAGTGTTGCTTCTTCAAGGGGCCACAAGGAAAGTATTTGAAATCATTAAATACTTGGATTAAGATTCTCTTGTCCAAAAAGAGAGTTATGCAATTACTTTGATGTTTTGGGATACGTGAAGTGGAAGGAATTACAAGGACGCGAGAAGAAAAGGTCTTGAATATAGCCCATTGATTGAGCCTCCTCTGAGTGACGATGAAGGAGTAGCACAGGCTTCTCCACTGAGTGCTATTCAGTTGATAAGACAATGGTTCCCGTGAATATCCACACCACCTCCATCCTCATCTCATCCATCCACACCCCCTCCATCCTCACCTCCACCGCTTACCCCCTCACCCACACTGTTGCCATCTTCACCACAGTTCAACATGGTGAACTGTGTAAAGATACCTGTGTTCAAGGGCGTAGGAAATGAAGATCCAGAGTAGTTTTGGTTCATCACGAAGGCTGTATGGGAAGACCAAGGAATCATGGATGATCAAATGAAGAAATAAACGTTGGTTAGTTTTTTTCAGGACTATGCACTAACGTGGTATATTAAGTACAGTACTAATAACCTGAAGTCTATGTTAGAAGATATCTAGACTCCACTAAATAGGGAATTTAGTATACCTAAGTCTCAAGCACAATCCATTGTGGGATTCAAAGAGATTATGATGAGGCCTGGAGAGATGCCCTGGGATTTTGATCAAATATTGAAGTGTACGATCCATGAAGCCAACATGAATCTTACTGATGGGTAGCACCGCGAATGGTTTGTGGCCTTACTCCTGCCTCACCTAAGGGTTGTGCTATCACAACAAAAGATCAAGACCCAGGCAAAAGCTCTGGAAATCACGATAAGATTGAATGAGACACCAATGTAGGATGCTAATCCGGGGGTTCAACAGATTCACGTGTAGTTGCAGAACCTCTACCTAGAGATGCGGAGTCTAAAGAATGATAGGATAGTTCAGCCTAAGGTACGTGAAGAAGTTTGGTGCCTAAAATGCAAAGGTTAGGGGCATGACAAGGATCACTCTCCATTATTTGAAAATTATGTTATAGTAGGGGGACTAATGCCTCTGAGGCTGGAGGCTGCAGCAAGGCCAAGTACAGGGCCTGCACTATGGCATGCTATCTACCAGGTAGCTAGGAAACATGCAACTAGCAATTGCCATTTGCTGCAAAATTTCATACAGACACCACAACAACTCTTCTGCAATTTCTGTCAATCAGTAGTTCATGACGAGCGCAATTGTCGTAGTTACGAATTAATGATGGACAAGACACCTGCATACAGGGTGCAGGGAAAAATGTGGCCTCTAGACCAAGGTGTTGGAGGAGCACGAGGTGAGTATTAAGGGCACAACTGAGGCCGAGGTTGAGGAGGACTTGGTAGAGGTCGAGGGCAGCTTATTTGTTACAATTGTGGAGGAAAAGGACACTATGCAAGAGACTACCTAAATCTGACACATCTTTCTTTCTGTTATTGTACTCAGTTTGACCATGCGACGAAGGATTGCCCTATATTGTTGGCTAAGATTCGTGAAAAGGGGGCACAGCCTCTGCAACTAACTCAGGACCTATAGATGATGAGCGTTAAGCCTTGCAAGGAAGACCCTAAGGTGATCATTATGCTACAAATTGGAACAACAACTGGTGAGGATAAGGGGAAGCAGCTTGCAGAAGGTGGGCAGGTCCGCAAAGCACCAGAAAAGGAGACCCGGTTTGATTTGGAACACAGAAAAGAAACATTTATGGAAGCAAAGAAAAGCTTCACTAAGGCCTCTACCTCAGGAAGTCAAGAGGAATCGGTTGAATAAATTGACCCATCCATGATTACTACGTTCTTGGAGACCAGCATGAAACTACTCCACGATAGTTAGGTTGTGAAGGGATTGTAGGAACTGATCAATCCGTGCGTTGGCAAGGAAAATTCTACTGATGAACTGTGCATAGTCAGAAAGCCTGGTAAGCATAAGGCAAGGACTGGATGTGAGACAAGACTCACTGCGCAGATAGGGGAATAGGAAATGGACCAAGTTATCTTTGATCTAGGGTCTGACGTGAATGTTTGGCCTAAACAGATGTGAGAGAAAATGGGGAGACTTGCGCTACAGTGGTCTCTAATTCAGTTAAGGATTGCGAATCAATATAAAATCATCCCAATGGGGAGATTGCATGGGGTAACAGTTGATATCGAAGGCACGAGTGCACTAGTGGATTGTGAAGTAATAGAGATTGTGGATGATAGCAATCCCTACCCTGTGTTCCTTGGGATCGATTAGACCACTGACATGAATGGGGTAATCAACCTAAAGAAGTGAAATATGATATTTTAGAAGAAATGACTCCGTGTAGTGGTGCCACTGGATCCTACAGAAGGCCCATGCTATACGAAACCGGTCCGTGATGATGAAAGTGATGACAATTTGGACCACATTTACAAGAAAACAACGCAAGATTAGGATTGGGTGAATCCGACAGCAGATGGACATATTGCATGGGACTGTGAGAGCTCCTGCACATTGTATTCAGATGAAGAGCTAGAGCACTAGAAAAATCAACTGCATGAAGTATCTGCATTGCACTGTAATATGATTACCAAGTCAATGCGCTGTGTATCATCAGAGGTACGAAATCTGCCTCACTATAATGGGTTAACTGATGTTGATCACTTTTTGGATGCATTTGAAAGGGAATTACCAAAGAATAGTTGCTTCCAGGCATTAGATTGGGTGTTACGTGTTACACTCGCAAGATGGTGGGGTACGCACAAGGACATTTTTGAGGATTGGCATGAATATAGAAGGATGATGAGTATACATTTTGGACTCCCGAAGGTACAACTAACATAAAAGGATGATGGGAGAAATGATCCACGCGATCATTTGGCTAAATGGACTGAAGTATATGGAGCGAAGCCTCAGCTGAAGTGGGTCCATATTTTTTGTCATACCTTGGATGTTATACCAATGAATTGGTATTTGGAGACAAAAATCCATCATGGCACTAAAGAATGGGATGTTTTGCACCAAGGATTTCTGATGACATCTAGTTTTGAGAATGGATTTGAATCTATCGATGGATCTTTACAAGAGGTTAAGACAACCATTTTTAGGATACCCTCTAGATTTGATTCAACCTAATTGGACCACCCAGCTGAGCCACACACTAGAGTGATATAATTTCATAGCAGAAGAAGAAGACGAGGCCCGAGGAAGATTAATATTCAAGAGACCGAAGGACACCATGAAGTTGAAGGACCACAACTAGAGAACCTAGACATAACAAAGCCACTCAAAACTAGACAAGTGAACATTGGCACAGAGGCAGAGCCAAGGTTTGCAAATATTTGGGACTACTGGGATGATGCGACAGTAGATAAGGTCGCCAAACTGCTTCGCTAATATCAGGACTTGTTCCCCATGAAGTTTCCTGATCTGAAAGGAATAATAGGAGACCTGGGTGTCATGAAGATCACCCTAAAGCCTGACGTGAAACCTGTGAAGCAAAGAAATTACCACCTCAATCCGAAGTATAAGGAAAGGGTCCACGTTGAGTTAGATAAGATGCTTGCAGCAGGTATCATTGAACTAGTCGAAGAATCTGATTGGGTGAGCCCAATTGTAGTTCAGGAAAAGAAACAGTAAGAAGAAATAAGGATATGTGTAAATCTTAGGAAATTGAATGATGCTTGGGTGCATGATCCCTTCCCAACTTTGTTCACCAATGAGGTCCTAGATAACGTAGGCAACCAGGAGCCAAATTCGTTCACTGATGGGTTTCATGGGTACCATCAAATCAAGATCACGCTAGAGGATAGAAGTAAGACGACCTTCGCGACAGAATGGGGATGCTTCCAGTATAAGGTGATGCATTTTGGGCTGAATAATGCACCAATGATCTTTTCGCGCGTAGTCATCATGGTGTTCAAGGATTTCATTCATAAATTTATGAAAGTATACTTTGACAATTGGACAGTGTTCGTACTGGTGAAGTGCCATGTAGCAAGTCTGTGCTTGATGGGAGATACATGCTGGAGGTACCAGATCACGCTCAATCTGAAGAAATGTTTGTTTTGTGTCCCTTTTGGGATCTTGCTGGGCCATGGGGTATGCAGACAAGATTTTATGGTACACCCTGCAAAGATCGCAGTCATAATCAATTTGGAGGCGCCAAGGAGTTTGAAACAATTACACACAACACTGGGGCATACGGGATAATATAGAAATTTCATCAAGGGTTATGTCCAGATCATTATGCCGATGGTGAAACTATTAAATAAGGATGTCACGTTCTGTTGGAATGAAGAATGCCAAAAGAGCTTGGATGTGATAAAGGAAAAAATGGTCACCGCGCAGATCCTAGTTTTCCCATATTAGAAAAAGGAGTTTCATGTGCATGTGGATGCGTCATGTATTGCACTGGGAGTAGTACTGACACAAGCTAGTGAAGGGGACTTGGATCATCTTAAAGCATTCACAAGTAGGAAGCTATCCAAAGTAGAGAACAATTATTCCACCATAGAGCGCGAAAGATTAGTTATGGAGTACGCGCTCCAAAAGTTCAGGCACTATTTGTTAGGTGGATACTTTAATATGTATACGGACCATTCTGTGTTGAAATACCCGGTCAACAAGCCTGTGTTGGGGGGAAATATATGAAGGTGGTTGTTGTTGCTCAAGGAATATGATTTCGAAGTTATTGTGAAACCATGGCGCTTGAATTCTAGACGGATCATTTGTCACGCATTGAAACAAGGGAGGAGCCTAGTAATTTGGAGGAGGGGCTACGTGATGCTCAACTCTTTGTAGTGCTCATCGCAAAAAACCACTCTGAAGATATTATACACATCTTGATGATAGGTATGGCTCTGGAAGGATATACAATCCAACAGAAGAAGGAACTAGTGGTGCGCACGATAGACTTTTCTATCATTGTCGGGCACTTTTATAAAATGGGATCAGATGAAATATTGCAACATTATGTGCCAGAGTTTGAGCGAAACAGCATCCTCGTTGAGGCTCATGATGGAGCTGTGGGAGGTCATTATGCAGTTAAATAAACATCACAAAAGATTATACGCATTGGGTTGTGGTGGCTGACCTTGCATAAGGATTCAAAAACGTATTATAGGGCATGCGACTCATGCCAAAGGATGGGCAGACCCTCATGTAGTGATGAGCTGCTACTGAATCTGCAGATATCACTACCACCCTTCAAGAAGTGGGCAATTGACTTCATAGGACCAATTCAACCTTGAGGGAAGAAGACGGGTGTGTGGTACATCATCACCGCGACTAAGTACTTAAGGAGATGGGAAGAGGCAAAAACTATTAAGGATTGTACAAGCATGATAATAGCCAAATTCATCTTTGAGTAAGTGTTGAAAAGGTTTGGTTGTCCAAAATCCCAATGAGCAATCGCAGTACACACTTTCTCAATGATACGATCAACGCAATGACAGAAGAGTTTCAGGTTTGCCATCAAAAGAGTACACGCTATCATTTGCAAGCTAATGGGATGGTGGAAGAATTTAATAAAATATTGGAGAGAATGCTCATGAAGGTTTGCAATGCTCAAATAAATGGCTAAGATGTTCACATACCCGCGGTGCTATGGGCTTATAGAATGACTTGCAAGAATTTTACTGGACAAACATCGTTTAGATTAGTTTATGGCATGGAAGTTGTGATGTAGATGGAGTACATTGTACCTAGTCTGTGCATAGCAGCATTCACAGGAATGGCGGATCGCAGAGCCCTCAATGAGAGGCTCACATAGCTAATAGAGCTTGAAGAAGATAGATTTCTAGTTGGATTCCATCAATAGGTTCAAAAGGAGCGCGAAAAGGCATGGCATGATTGGCACATCAAACTGTGCACCTTCAAGGTAAATGATCTAGTTTTTTTATATGAAAACAAGTTTGGTAAATTTCTAGGGAAATTTAGAATGCATTGGCTAGGGCCCTATGTCAAAAAGGAGATTACCAATGGTGGGGTAGTTTAGTTGGTAAAATTGAATGGTGAACCATTCCTAGGACAGGTGAATGGAAGTTGATTGAAGCCATACACCAGTGATCCGCCTAGATGACTACATAGTGGAAGCATAGTCTTAGCACTCCAAGCAGCTAGAAGGAGGCGGGAGACTATAAACTACACTGCCCGAGTTGGGGAGCTACGCAATTGGGGAACTGCGCGAAATGAAGAAATGTCATAGTTTCAGCATAAACGTGCAGGGAGATGCACTATCCAAGAAGGGATAGTGCAGGGTAGTTGGAAAGTGACTGTTATGGTCACTGTTCATGACTTGACAGTGGGAAAATGATCAAATGGAGTAGGAGGGTGGAATTTATGTCAGAGTTTAAGGGCAAGATCTGTGAAAATATTCTGCCAATCCATAATTTATGAACGAGTTATGGGGGCAACAGTCGGATTTGAATTCGAAAAAGCCTATAAATTACAGGTGATTGCCCAGTAAAAAACACTTGGCATTTTGAGAATTGAGGTATTAAGCTCTCAGGAAAGTATGAACCTTGAGATCCTTGCACTAATAGCGAGTTCAGTGTTTGAGAAATTTCCAATAGAGACATAGGAGTTGTTGTCTAGCATTATGTCGGTGCCCGCAAAAATTGTGATTGCAAGAGAGGCAATAACAGCCGAAGGAACTGCCGCAGAGGTAGTAATGGTAGCTAAGGGAGCTTCTGAGAAATTGAGAGCATTGAAGTACCAAAAGAAGTTCCTAAATCACCGAGGACACCAAGCCGAGGCCTACACTAACCAAGGAGGGTCCAAATCAAAGGAGGATAAGCAGAAAGCACAACAAGCAGTGTGCGCATAACCTAGAAAGCACCCACAGGTGGGAAAGCCCACTACATAGGAGAAGGGAAAGGTGATTTACCTAGAGCCTGAAGCCGATGTTGAATAACCCCATGTGGGTGTAGACGAAATTGATATGGAGGGGGTGGAGGATTTTGATGGGGAGGGGTCTAACCCCATTTCTCAACTACCCAAGTACATTCCTCCATGTAGAGGCAAGACAAATGTTCCAAAGGATATTGATGAAAGTAAGGTCACACTGAACACACCCTTACTACCGAACCAAATCATCTTTGAAGGGTCGCGTCTGGGGTGCATCCCCCTTCTAAAATTGGAGGATTGGGATTTGGATTATACGAAACACTTTCCACATTTAGCTATGTACCAACTCATGCACCACGTCTTCTATAAAGACTATGTTGTGACCATACTGGAGCCAATAAAGTGGGTAAAAGGGGTGGATAAGGCAGGTCTATTAAACATGTTGTGGGTACCGCATTACAACCCCACACCCATAACCATGGTGGTGATCAAGCAACTACTGTACTTGGTGCATGATGGGTGTTTGTGGCTAGAAGAGCCAATACCCACCACTGACATGTTGATCAATAGGATCACTTGGCTACCACACTCGAGAGATAATATGGCCATGGAATTTCATAGAAAGATAGGCGAGCGTGGCCTCACTAAAGCAATGAAGGACAAATTCAAGCTCGCTAATAAGCCGCGTGGCTACATCATCACCAGTATAACTAACCCTATGGTCAAAGTAGCAACGTAAATCTTGGCAGGAAATATTATGTGGAAGTGTTTCGTAGACGAAGTGTCGGCACCAGTAGTATACTTGGCATCCTAGTGTGTGGAGGGTGTTTAGTTTAACTGGGCACACTACCTCTGCAGTGAGTTCCTCATGAATTACAGAGAGGCGCAAGATCACAACAAAACATTCCATTATGCATGGCTAATGCTATCCATAGTGTTGGTCACGTGGGAGTTACAAGAGGATAGCCAGTTTACTTAAGTTGGGCCCGACCTACCAGAAGTAACGAAGTTTGCTTCACTATGGGCTATGAAGGATCCTCAAAGGGTCAAAGACAGCAAGACCTTTTGGATCTTGATGGAGATGAGTATCCATATGTCCATCAATTACAAACCGCAGCTATGTCCAATCGTTTTTTAGAAGCTGCAAGAGTATGTGGAGTTTAAGGCCAACTTCCACCGTGTCTCGATACGTGCATGAAATAATCATGTGAATAAATGGTATGACGTGCCATACCTGGCCTCAAATGACATGATTGCAGTGGTCCTTGACTGCTATCTAGCAGATTGGTGCACTACCTCAGACTTGACAACTGGGTCTAGCAAGTCCATAGTGAAATGGAAAAAGGAAAAGGCTAAGCTGAAGATGGAACAATTGGCCGAAAGAGAAAAAAGGAGGTTGAGGATAGGGCCAAGGTAGAGCACGCCATCGCGAAGCAGACAGGAGGACAGGTGGAAGAAGGGGAGCGCAGCTCTAACAGGAGACAAAAGTCGCCTTCCCCAGAGACAGAGGAGGAGGAACAATAGTCAGAACAAGGAGGAGCAGACCTAGAGACTACTCCATTCGGCATTAAGCGTAATAGAGATCCAAAGAAGGTAGGGCCATGAAAGAAGTCTATGGTCAACAAGACTTCTCTCGATCCGCTCACCTTAATAGAAGGTGATTTGAATGATATCGGTGATATGGTAAGGGATGCCACCCTAGAACTACTGTAGCAGTTCGAGCTACAACAGAAGTAGGCTTTCGGTGCCATTCAGATGGGTATGTGGAAGCTGCAGATCCAGGCATCGTAGGTACAGACCAGCGTGGGACAAAGCAGCGCAACGTCAACTAGTTTAGCGCCCGGCACATTAGAAGCAGCAGGGAAGGTGAGCACATTGGATCCATGGGAAATAGTAATACCGGAGGGAGCACTGACCATAGAGACTGAAGCTAAGAGGCTCGCTGTTAGTTCCCTCAAAGGAGTTGGGCTCAATTTGGCTATGCTTCCCAGTGAGGCACTTCACATTTTGTAGGATGGCATGATCACAAAATTTCAGGCCCGCGAAAAACACACATTACAGGCAATCAGTGAGCAGAAAGTCAACAACACTTAGATGACTGTACAAAGAGATTTCACTATTGATCTCGTCAAAGCCATCACAGACAAAAATGAGTGCATGACGAAGGTAGTGGCTGAGGCATGCAGGTCTATCCCAGAGTTGCACATTCCCGATGATGAGATAGTAGATGTGCAAATTCAAAACCTTGATGCTAGCATATGTGACACAAGAACATAGTTGGTGAAGGTTCAGTTTGACCTGAACCTCAAGATTGCATAACTACAGTTGAAGGCCTAGCCTTTAAATCCACCATAAGAGAGAGAGCAATGCGAGACAACTATGAAAGACGTTGTGGCAGTAGTGGACAATGCAGTAAAGGATTTCACTACACTCTTCGAGCAATCACTCGAAATAGTCACCAGCCTACAAGAGGACCCCAATGTATAGAGGCTGGAAACATAGGCGTGGGAGCTGCAACAACAATATGATGAATTTTAGGCGATGACGCACACCGTCGTCATTTCACAAAGGTTAGAAAAGTTGGAGGAGGCAAAGGCACTGAAGAGTAGGTGGACGTAGCTCAGCAAAAGGAAGCAGTGTTGAAGGCTCGGTTGAAGCCTTAACTGGATGAGGTATATTTTATCACGACCACTATCGAAGTAAGCTGGCTAGTCTATGAGTGACTCAGCAAATGATACAGTCAGATAGTACAAGGCCAGCGACAGAGCAGCTAGTTGAGGAGATGAAGCAAGCGACAACATAATGCATTGTTGAAGATGCAGTAGTCCAAGTGGAGCTGGGGGATCTTCACGACAAGATCTCCGTGCCAGCTGAGTGACTCGAGGGTGAGTCACCATGTTTGTGTTGGGGGCTTGTTGGGAACGGGTCCCCTGGGTTCAATTTTGGGGTTAAAAGACCAAGTTTTGGAGCAAAAAGCCCGAGTTTTGTATAAAGGAATGTAAAGTCTTCACATTTTGTGGTTACAGAGCTTGAAGATATTAAGAGTCAAAAAAGGTTTCCGCCCTTAGTTTAGATAGGTTGTCTCGGCTTGATGAGATATTCCTTGAATCTATGGACCATGGGATTGTATAAAAAGGAGGTATTAGAGGATTCTAAGATAGTTCAATTCATAGTTTGAGTCATTGATGAGTCTCAAAAGAGCTAAGAGTGAGAGTCTTAGCATAAGAAAGAGGCTCTACAGCTAAGTGTGTGGAGGCCTAGGGTAGAAGTTCACAGCTGAGTGCGCGGACCCCTCCAATTGTGTGCGCAGGGTAGTTAGAGTTTGTAGTGGAAATATGAATCATCAATAAAGAGAAGTATTTTAAAATTACTCTGTATTTTACTTCTGTCAATTGCATGCGATTATGTTATGTTAAGCATTGGGTTTCTGTTTTATTGCTAATTTGATGCACGAATATATATGTTTTCCTCTGTTATAAGAATGAAAGTAGAGATCTATGTTTACACAAATACAATCTTAATTGCATGGCAGAATTGGCGAACACTTAAGATAATTTGGGAAACTATACAAAAAGGTAGTTACATAGGTGCATAAGTGCTTGAATCGCTTCTTAGGGTTATGCGAAGGACGATCGGAGACCTTCGTGGAAGTTCTGAAAGACTAATAAATAAGTACATTGATAATCCCTAAAGGCTTATCGATCTACGTGAAGGCAGAGTTAAAGTGTAAAATCAACATCACAACCATCTCAGGGTGCGAAAACTTGGTTTCTGCATCCCCCCATACTGCTTCAAGTGAGAATTCAGTCCGCACTCTGCATATTGATGTCGAAAGGTCGAGTAGTGTAGGGATTTGAATCACTGACTAACGTTGAACCTGGGTCAGGGCCCATCAAGTCAACAATTTATCCTTAGACTATGAATTCATTTGAATAATAAATATTTTGTTGATAAGTATGTATTTCTTAAAAAATGTAACCATCATTGGAATTATGCAACAAAATAAAATAAATATAAAATTTTTGTACAAAATCAAACTTTAAGTAAAAATTAAAATTTCAACGACACTAAATCCTTTGGTAAAGAAAGTTATTTACATATGATTAACTGATTTTCTTATGAAAAATCTCTCTTCAAAATCTACCTATTTACAAGCATATTTTCAACTTGGCCTTCTAATGTTTGCAGAATGTAAGTTGAATGTCTGCATTTCGAAGACATTTGAAAAGGACCAAGCGAAAGATGTTGAAAATTAGAGTGGCTACCCTTTTCTTCATGGCTTTTATCCCACTTAAGCACAAAATCACGCATAACAAAATGTTTTTCAGATGCTAAACATTTGTCAAACCATATTTTAATAATTTTTTGATGTTCATCAAAATTAAGGCTTTATTTTTTTTTCTTCCTCCAATTTTAATTATGTATATAATATTACATCCATATCTCTAATTAAATTTTGATTTATTGATTAAGATAATTGTATTGATGGAAGAAAAATATTTGGAGGCAAGATAGTTTCCTTGCCATATACAAGGAAGAATGGAGAATTACTTAATGCTCTTTTTGGAGTAACTCTATCAGCCAACAAAGCATTGGATAATTGGTTATGGGCCTCACTAATAGGTATATAATAAGGCCCATTTGGTTGTCCTTCAACATATATTTTCCTCTATCCTTACATTTGATAACACCTTTTTTACTATAATGTGTTTAATTAGGAATATTAAAGGTTGTTTATCATATCTTATGGCCTAACATGATTAATGTGCAGGAAAAGGGTGCATTTATTATGCATATATACGTTGGAGGAAGCTGCAGGAGATGTATAATGATTGTACCCTGCATTTACTCACCTGCAACTTTACTCACCTACAATTCGAGGATCAATTGAATAGATGATGCAATCAAGGATTGTGAAGATTACAAGGAGCTAGATCAAATTTATATTTATTTTAGAGGGAAGAAACTCTCCTTCCAAGGAGGCTTCCCCATCAACAACTTTCACAAAAATAAGGAAGCCCAAGGGCTCAGAAGGCTTCAAAACTCTTAGAGGAATAACGACTACTAGATCTAAGAACTTGTACTTGTTATTTTCAATTTTCATATGATGTACTTAAGAATTGTTTTATATCAATGAAAAGCATCCTATCATATTAAATGTGAGCCTTTTTTAGAGAGCCAATTGCCCTTGTGTTAGGGCCTGATCCAAAGGATATATCCTCTCTCATTTGTACATTTTACTATACATCTTTCTTTTATGTACTTAGGTTATAAATATTTCCTTTATTGAAATTTTTATTTATATAAAAGGTTTCTTTTGTAGATTCATCAATTACCTCTCTTGGAAAGTGAGGTTGTAAGCCTTGGGTTAGCAAGCATAAGAAAATAGGTTTCATTTTTTCCATGAAGTATGAATATCTGGAATACAGTTCAAATCATCCTCTCCTTTCTAGTTTAATTTTTGCAATTGAAATAGTTAGCATGCTTTAGATGTTTTGAAAGATTGAGTGATTTGTGGTGTGCAGGTCATACTATTGTGTTACAGGGCATATCAATATCATTCCCACTTGTCATCCTACTATCGACACCCTCTTTCCTCCCCTAGAAACTTCTTCAAAAAAAAAATTCACCGAGAGTTCATTTTAGTTTTGCTCAAGGCCATTGTTTGCATTTATTCTTGTGCAAGATGAGACCCTAAGGGGTACTAAGCTTGGAATTGGCCTCACACAACCTTCTTCCACATTCGACTACCCTTCCTCACCTTTAGTTCACATTTTAAGCCCTCAAAATTATCTTGTATTTGATCCTATAGAAAAATAGGAAAATCCTATAACATCCTATAACAATCCTCTAATGTCTTGTAACATCGTGTAAAAGCTCTCCAAACTTGACCAAAATTGTCCTTAAAGCTTAACTCTTTCCTCATATCCCTTCATTATTCTCCCTAGGCCTTGAAACGAAGTTTGAGTAAGACTAGAGACCACTTAGGACTTGTCTCTTCACCACAACAATTCATTTCTACAATTAGGGTTAGTAAACAAGTTTATGATTTGAATGGTACAATATGGTTTACATTATTAATTTTTGAAGCAGTTGACAAACTTTGTTACTAGGATATGAACTCTTTTTAGTGCAATGATTGAGCATTAATTTCGTGTTCTTTACTTTATGCGAGCTAGACTAGATTTACCTTCTCTATTTTATGTTTCTTAAACTAGGGTTTCCATTCCAAGCATTGTCATTTTCTTGCAAATAGACTAGAATCTCCTTTTATGAAACATTTCCATTTCTGTAAGTAGAATAAAATTTACATTCTTGCAAGTAGATTATCACTAAATTTTATTCAACATTTCCATTTTGGCAAGTAGAATAACATTTACATTCCTGCAAGTAGATTAACATTTGCTTTTATGCAACATTTCCATTTCTGCAATTAGAATAACATTTACATTCATGTGAGTAAATTATCATTTACTTTTGTTCAACATTTACATTTTTGTAAGTAGAATAGAATTTACATTCCTGCAAGTAGATTAGCATTTAATTTTATGCAAAATTTCCATTTCTTCTAGTAGATTAAAACTTCCATTTTTTGCATCATTCTTTCATTCTTTCCAAATATAGATTTAATCTGTGGAATGGTCTTTGTACACCTTCGTTTGGTTCACTGCCTTAGAGAAACTTGAGTAGAGCTTAACTTACTATACACACAACATTGTGACCTCTTAAGTTTGTATGAACGCAAGGTTGATAAATTAAAGCGGGTAGCCCTACAAGTTGCAACATTCTTGTTGAAATATTATATCTCATCACTTTTTCACACCATTGTTTGGGAGGTGTCCAATTAGGTGTTGCTTCTACTTAGAGTTGCTTTCTTTTCCCATCTTAATTCCACTTTTCATCAATTTTGTTTGTCTAGAAAAAATCATAAAAACGAAAAAGGTAAAAAAAAGAAAAACGCACACATTTATTTCATGCCTGGTACTGTTAGAGATAAGAGAAATTTCTACCAAAAACCCACACTCCTTCAAGAATTCAACCATCACTCTTTTTTGGTGATTGTGAACCTCCTACTCTGACCATAGAGGAGTTGTAAAACCATTTAGATGAGAATCTAGAGATATTTGAAGAACACATAGGGGAGGAAGAACATATATCTCCTACCAAAATTATGGATGAAAATAAGTAGATTGAACTCTTTCCTATCAAAGAAACCAATGCGTAAGCCAAAATCAAGAATATAAGCCCCACCGCTCTTCCACACTTCCATGGCCTAGCTTTTGAGGACACTAATACATTCATGTTAAAGTTTTCTTTGGTTTTTAGAACCTATGACTGCACTTCTAATTAGAATAAGCTAAAGTTGTTCCCTTCTACACTCAAGGATGCAACCTTACGCCAGTTCATGATCTTGGAAAGAGGCAACATCTCCACTTGGGCTCAAAGGCAACAAGATTTTAATAAAAAATACAGGGACTATTTTAGATCAAGGGAAACAAAATACGAGATATTTAGAATGACCCTAGGGCCAAATGAATCCTTAGAGGATAATGAAGAAAAATTTCAACTCAATTACAAAAGGGATAACTATACCCTTAACCTGGAATCATTGAAACTTGTACTTCTCCCGAGGATTAGTGAGGATTTGATGGATACTCTTAATATGTTGTTTTGTGAAGAAATTTACCCACTAACTTATGAAGACAATAAGACAATGTTTAAGAATCATTCTAGTGATGCAAGGAAGAGAGGTAGTTCTAGTCAAGAAATGGTCAACTCTTCTCCCTCTACCTTAACTATAAAACATGAAATAGGGACTATGCTAGAAGACTTAAGAGGGATATGTTGCATACCTTTTCCTTACAAATGGATACTATGAATATTAAGAAGAATCAAGAGGAGGAAAAAAGAGCACTAGCTATCTTTTTCCCTAGATGCACCAAGAGGTACCCCAAAAATGAGTGTTGACTAAATTTCATGCAAGTCCACTCTATTTGTGAGGAGAACCATGCAACTGATGAATTCCCCTCACTTATATGCCTATAGGCTATATATCAAGGGTAGAGGGTGCCTTGGAGTAGCTCTATTTAATCAAGCAAAGGAGGGCACAAGGCCCTCAGTCATATCATCAAGGCACGCACTATGCACACTATCCTTCTTTCAGTTCAATATAGAGTGCATCCTTTCATCCTTGGTGTCCCCTAGCCCACTCAGCTTGGTCCATTCGTTCTCCTTGGTCCTATCCTCCTCTACCTATAAATCCACCCTTCCATCCATATCATCCTCAAACTCCTCAATGGGGCAACCCTTCATAATGATGGAGGCCTTAAGTAGACTAACCACCTACCTTACTTCCTGCTTCTCCACCTCAACCACAAGTACCCCACAATAATCCACCAAAGAAAACTTTGATGCCTACCCAACCCAATCTAAACCTGAACAACAAGCAGACCCAGTAGATCTATAGTGGGGAAAGATCTTATCTTTCCTATGCTATGGAAATAGAGGAAATCAACTTTAGGTCTCAGATGATACTTCCATATGCTCACCCACCATATCCATCTGAGGATCTTAAAGAAGAGAAGGAATACATTGCTCATCAATCCAATATACCTCCCTATTCTAGGTTTTAACCCCGTACAGAAATTACCTGCAAACGAATTCTTAAAAGCATAAAATACACAATGGTGAGAGCATAAAATAAAAAACATATATACATAGATATTTTCCCTTGTATCCCAAAACCGGGACTACCAGATTGATTTTTCATTATATTACTTTCAATGTTACAATACATATATATACATGTTGAAGCATCCATTCACCCTAATCCATTAACCATGGATTATAACATAATTGTAGTTCCCTTAACTAGATCTACAAAATACCATGGATAGAAGACCATCATGACCAAAACCATGTGCGAAATCCATGCGCAAAACCATAGGTAGGTCCTCCCACCTAATATAAAGTCCCAAAAAAATTCCTTAGGTGCTACCCTGGACACTTTTCCTAAAAGGTTGGTCCAACCTAAACAAGACACCCTAGAATAGGTTTAACTTCTAGGAGAATTGAAGAATTTGTGTGCTAAAATACCCCTTCTTCAGGCCATCAAAAGTGTCCCCATTTATAAGAAATCTATCAGGGAAGAGTGTTTCAAGAGGACGGGAAGAAGAAAAATTGATGCCCCCGCTATCAATGTTGATGGGAATTTATTTGATCTAATGATTGGGAAATTCATATCCCCAAAGTACTTGGATCCTAATAGCCCTATAGTGGATGTACACATTAACAATATTGTAGTCCCCAACAAACTAATTGAACTTAGGGTTGCAATCATTGTCATGACCAAGGAAACTATGTTGAATATAAACCTCCAAAGAGCCTTGAGAAAAACCACCATAGTGCTACACCTTGCAGACAAATCATAGTAGCCCCTGAAGGTGTTATTGAGGATGTGATGGTATCCATTGATTCCTAGGATTACCCCACATATTTCCTTGTACTCCAAGCCAAAACCAAGTTTAATCTATATCCTCTCATTTTTGGGAAACCTTGGTTAGTTATTTTTTATACTCACATCCGTTTCAGGGTTAGAAACATGACAATTAAAAGTGGTCACCTTACAAAGAAGCTTATATTATACCCCCTTGCTCAACTCCTTATTGAGCATGATTTACCTATGTGGGTATAGGAAGAAGAAGAGGAATATTTTTATGAGTTATCCCTCTACCTAATTTGTACATTAGACACAATTGTAGGAAGCAAGTAGTTATATGAGGATGACCTTATTAATAACCTTTTGCAAACCAACCTCTTGCTTCCATGCCAATTGATGAGCTAGTAGAGGAAACCTTAGGGAAACTTGAGAACAACCCATGAGTCATGTTGTAGCTCATTTTTTCTAGCTGGAAAGGATAAAAAACCCTTTAAAAGAATTTGTGAAATGTTGAGTTTTTTTAAATTGTCCACTACCTTGCAAGAAAAGAAAAAAGTATTGTCGACGCTGGTAATATTATATGGAAAAATGTTTTATTTTTGTGTTGGAAATGTTCATATAAATGTTATTATGCTCTCTACTTTTATAAATATTTAGCTTTCTCAAAAAAAAAAAATCTTTAATCAGAATATTGGGCTTTCTTTGCCCAATCTCCAACTTGAGGTTAAATCAAGCACTAAATTCTATCATTGCACAACTATACTTCATCAAAGGCAACGCCCATACAAAGTATTGAAAGTGAGAAGCTCACAATGACTCACATATGGCTCAATGTGTTGAAATGAGATCTGATGTTCAAAAGATATAAACTATTATGACAGACGAGGGATATCAACGTGTTATCACTGAAACAATTTCAAAGGAAAAGGGTAACGTAAGGAAGAATTGGTCTTGGTCATTCTCGTGCTCCTTTCATGCATAAGAAGCACTTGGCTAACTCAGGGTCAGCATACATCAGAGCTCTTTGAAGGCTCAAGCAAGGCAAGTAAGGTAATCCTAAATTTTGATATAGAATACCTTTTGAAGTTTACCTTGAAGAATGGTGTCAAGTTATTTAGTTTTGAACAGCCTCATGTCATATAGAAGAGTCATTTCAAAGCAAAAGAAAGACTCAAGAAAGTTAAAGTTTGGTCTTAAACTGTATTTTTGTAATTACATAGCAGTTTCGTAGTGCGATACGAAACCACAGTAGATGATGCCTAATGCACAGCAGTTTTGTAGCGCGCTATGAAACTACTGTAGCTACACATTATCATTTAGTGGACCAATTTTGAGAGACAAAGGGGAATATTTTTGAAGATTGGTAGCTGAAAGGGATTACTTAAAAGGTATAAACATCAAGGAAGGGGAAAACAAGTAAAGAAGGACATTTATAAACTCCAAAATTTTATGTTATGAAAACAGCAGTCAACTTCCAAGGCGATTAGCAAGCAATGGAAAACTCATCTCTGAAAAGTGAAAGAGATTTTCATTCCTGAGATACTGAAATCCAAAAACCTCTTCCACTTTCTTCAAATCCGTTATGATCTGGGAAAATGAACGACCAAACTTGCGCTACAAAACTGTTGTAGGTGCAGTTTTTCACAAGCATATTTCTCCATTTTTACACTTGTTTTTCAAAGATACATTCTGGGTTGTAGGAAAGGTGTTTAAAAAAAAAAAGAGATTTTTGTTCAGCATGGACTAGTTCACAAAAGCCTCCTTCAGTTTTTCCAAATACATTTTTTATGAGAAGATATGAGCCCTGTCCCAAGACCTATTTTTCAGCCAGAACAGAGCAAGGAAGAGTCTCCTAGTTTCTAGGAACAATAAAAGGATGATTCATCAAGGGCCAGCTGGAGGGTCATGAGCACCATCAAATTCGAATTCATGGAGCTATAGGTGTCAAAAGGAGCGTTTAATTCCTATATAAGGTCTTTTTAATCATAACGAGGAGTTACACTCCTAATTGTTTTAGGTCTCTAGGACTACTAGTTAGCTGTCATTTGCATTTAATAGTTATTTTTAAGTGTCAATAGGTTTCAGGTCAGGTAGAATTCGAATTTTCCTCATCCTAGAGGAGGAATCCAAGTCATGTAAAGAGCTCTATATATAGGAGAATATCCAATGTACAAAGGGTTGGAAAATTGTTAGGAAAAGCTCTCATATTGTGCTTTGTGTAAAGACTCTGTTTTAGTAATACAGTATTTTGGCTTTGCTTCTCAAGAATCAGAAGGAATTCAATGTTTTGAATGTCTTGTGTTGTCTTCTTCCTATTATCTGTAGTGGTATGAATGTGTGATTACTTAGAAATCACTAACAGTGCTCTAATTTCCTTCATGCATTTGTGAACTGTTTTGGTCCTATGTGTATCTAGTGTTTTCTCCATATGTTGAATACTTATGCCCTGACCTCTATGTAAAGCCAACATTATTGTCAATACTGAAGCATATTTGACTCCATAAGTCCAATGGATACTTTTTAGTTGTGTTTCAACCTCTTACACTTGTTCATTTGTTTCGTAGAGTTAGCCATCTTATTCATTATCCAAATCTTTAATCTTGTGAGAGAGCCTTCTCAGGTTGAGGAGGCTAAGCCTGAGCCAAAATTTGGTTTGAAAGAGTTACACAAGGTCTACCTGATCAAAAGCCTAATCAAGGCTACGTTTCTTGATAAAATTTTGGTGCATCTGCCAGGAGTCTGAAGATTAATCATTCTCGAAATCAAGGAGCTGAACATCTGAAGGTAGCAGGAGTTTAGAAAATTTTTGAGGCTGCAACTACCTTGGCGACTCCACACATCGAATAAGAAATTGGAAGGTGACTCCACTGCTAGAAGATCAGTAGCTTGATGAAGTTTCAAGATGAGTTCCACTGCAAGAATGTATGTCGGGCATGCTCCTATGAATCGGTCTCATATCCCTGGTTTTCCAAATCCTATGCCAAAGGTTGCTTGGTTAGAGTATCTTTCGATATTCAAAGATGAAAAGAAAGACAATGCTGCTCTTCATTTGGTTAGGTTTCATATGCATGTATGCAATCTTAAGGTTCAGTTTCCTAAATATTGTCTCATGAGGATGTTTATGACCACTTTAGAAGGAAAAGCATGGTCTTAGTATAAAACTTTGGAAAATGGTTCAATATATTCGCTTTCTAATGTTCATGATGAATTCTATGAGATGTATAAAGAGTGTCATCCGTCCTTGTTGCTGGTCCAAGATTGTTGTAAACATTCTTTGAGTCTTATTCAATGTTTGGAGGATTTTTATGATGATGATGAATTATGGATGAAGAAATTTTAGAGGCTCTTCACAACAATACATTTCAACACCAAGAAGAAAGAATAACATCCCACGAAATGCAGCATGAAGATCAGCAGGGGTTTACTTATGAAAATCATATTACATCCTTTGAGATTGATGTAGAGATGCAGCAGACTTGTCAAGCTTCGGATCATTATGAGTATGAAATTGATTGCAAACATGAAGAAGAAATACTAGAAGAAATTTTTTATAACTGTCACGCAGAGGAAAAGGTTGTTCAATTTTGTAATTCCTTGCAGCAGCTTACATCAATGAATGATCGTAATAAGGAGGAAAATTACATTGTTTGTGGGAATCATTTAGAAAAGCAGTTGGATAGCATATCAAAGAAATCGTGTGTGGCTGAGAATCAATTCTCTGAAGATGTAGAATGTTATGATGATCATCAAAATAACCATGTCCTCTTTGACCCTATAAATGAATACATGGCCAAGCTTTGCACACCAGTTTTTCATTTTCATTTGCATTATGAAGATCAGGTACATTATGAGTTGATTTGGTCATCTCACTACCATGGTTATTTTGAGGTCGAATGCAGTCAAGGGCCTCCAATATCAGAAAAGACAATTGATTGGCTTTATTGGAAATATCATGTTGCTTGACCTAAAGTGGAAATTGTTGTTAGTAGGTAGGTAGGAAAATGTAAATAAGCTAAAGGTTGACTGAGCATTTTTCAGTAGATATAGATTTCTTTCTCCTACAGTGACCATCAAGCTTAAGCCTGAGGTGAAGGCCCAAGAAGCTTAAAGGGGATGTTTGTCAAACAAATTTCCATTTATCATAAGAGGATAAGGCACTGGACCTGCAAGTTCTTAGTGTACCACAAGGGCACACTATCCTAAGTGGAGCCACTGTTATCACTGAAAAGATTTCAAAGGAAAAGTGTAAGGTAAGGAAGAATTGGTCTTGGTCATTCTCGTGCTCCTTTCATGCATAAGAAGCACTTGGCTAACTCAGGGTCAGCATACATCATAGTTCTTTGAAGGCTCAAGCAAGGCAAGTAAGGTAATCCTAAATTTTGATATAGAATACCTTTTGAAGTTTACCTTGAAGAATGGTGTCAAGTTATTTAGTTTTGAACAGCCTCATGTCATATGGAAGAGTCATTTCAAAGCAAAAGAAAGACTCAAGAAAGTTAAAGTTTGGTCTGAAACTGTATTTTTGTAATTACACAGCAGTTTCATAGTGCGCTACGAAACTGCTGTAGCTATATATTATCATTTAGTGGACCAATTTTGAGAGATATGGGGGAATATTTTTGAATATTAGTAGCTGAAAGGGATTACTTAAAAGGTATAAACATCAAAGAAGGGGAAAACAAGTAAAGAAGGACATTTATGAACTCCAAAATTTTATGTTATGAAAACAGCAGTCAACTTCCAAGGTGATTACAAAGCAATGGAAACTCATCTCTGAAACGTGAAAGAGGTTTTCATTCCTAAGATACTGAAATACAAAAACCTCTTCCACTTCCTTCAAATCCGTTATGATCTGGGAAAAATGAATGACCAAACTTGCGCTACGAAACTGCTGTAGGTGTAGTTTTTCACAAGCATATTTCTCATGTTTTACACTTGTTTTTCAAAGATACATTATGGGTGGTAGGAAAGGTGTTTCAAAACAGAAAGAGAGGTTTTTGTTCAGCATGGATTGGTTCACAAAAGCCTCCTTCATTTTTTCCAAATACATTTCTTATGAGAAGATAAGAGCTCTATACCAAGACCTATTTTTTAGCCAGAATAGAGCAAGGAACAGTCTCCTAGTTTCTAGGAACAGTAAAAGGATGAGTCATCAAGGGTCAGCTGGAGGGTTATGAGCACCATCAAATTCGAATTCATGGAGTTATAAGTGTCAAAAGGAGTGTTTAATTCCTAGATAAGGTTGTTCTAATCATAATAAGGAGTTACACTCTAATTTTTTTAGGTCTCTAGGACTGCTAGTTAGCTGTCATTTGTATTTAATAGTTAGTTTTAAGTGTCAATAGGTGTCAGGTCAGGTAGAATTCGAATTTTCCTCATCCTAGAGGAATCAAAGTCATGTAAAGAGCTCTATATATAGGAGAATATCTAATGTACAAAGGGTTGGAAAATTGTTAGGAAAAGCTCTCATATTGTGCTTTGTGTAAAGACTCTGTTTTAGTAATACAGTATTTTAGCTTTGCTTCTCAGGAATCAGAAGGAATTCAATGTTTTGAATGTCTTGTGTTGTCTTTTTCCTATTATCTATAGTGGTATGAATGTGTGATTACTTAGAAATTACTAACAGTGCTCTAATTTCCTTCATGCATTTGTAAACTGCATTGGTCTTATGTGTATCTAGTGTTTTCTCCATATGTTGAATTCTTAGGCCCTGACTTTTATGTAAAGCCAACATTATTGTCAATACTGAAGCATAGTTGACTCCATAAGCCCAATGGATACTTTCTAGTTGTGTTTCAACCTCTTACATTTGTTCATTTGTTTCGTAGAGTTAGCCATCTTATTCATTATCCAAATCTTTAATCTTGTGAGAGAGCCCTCTCAGGTTGGGGAGGCTAAGCTTCATCCAAGAGTTGGTTTGAAAGAGTTACACAAGGTCTACCTGATCAGCAGCCTAATCAAGGCTAGGTTTTGTGATAATAGAACAAAAGCGTATATATGTCATGTTATCCTTCCAAAATTTATGCACAACGTAGACAGATGGAAAATGTGGCTTGTAGTTTTCTTATGAACAAATAGGGGATACTTTGCCTCAAGTTTAAATCGAGGATATGTTCTTCAACGTCTCATGACAGGTTACTATTTAGAGAAAAAATTAATACTGGCTATGGCAAGGAGGTCATTCTCCTTTGTGATCATCAGAACCAGGATCCTAGGGTTATCCCTTTGACTTGGATAAAGAAATTATTTTATTAAAATTATCTGCTGAAGTATTCAATTTATGGGGATACAGCATGGAAATTCATTTTTTATCCTGCTAACACTGAATCACAAGAAACTTGGACACATATAAAGGCTCGATACACATGTTTCAAAACCATCGAGAACAATCCACGAAAGTGCCAACATTACCACTCAACACATTGATACAACATGGAGGCATGGTTGTATACTATGATTTTGGGTACTCAAAGAAGAAAGTTGGGCACATGATAAATTCTTGGAAAGTATTGAGGCAGTGCGGGAAGACAGAACCTTGGGCCAACTTGTCACCAAGATTTTCAATAAGGGCATTGCAACATATCCGGGGTTGGTAAAATGAATTCCTTGAGAAGATGCTTCCATAAGAGCAAGATTAGATTCTTGTATGGATAGAGGTCATCTTGTAGAACAATATATCCATAGTACTACAAATTTCCATAATTTTTCATTTGTTTGAGATACTGTCCAGGTTGATATTATTCGCAGTTATTATGGAGAAGATAATTTTTATGATGAGAAAACAAATATCCATTAAAATTACAATATTCTGTAAGATGTGAGAGAATAGTTTATTTGGCTCTTTGTTGTGACGACCAATAAAAGTTATAACTTGTGTCTAAAATCTGAAG
Source organism: Pinus taeda (assembly GCA_000404065.3). NCBI lineage: Eukaryota > Viridiplantae > Streptophyta > Pinopsida > Pinales > Pinaceae > Pinus > Pinus taeda. Next base: position 31,993 of record APFE031447067.1, on the reverse strand, counting down.
ATTTATTATGAGAAAATAAGTCTGATATTTCTTCAAATGATCTTTATCTCTTGCATTACAAGTTATTGGAGTTTTTACGGTTCTTTCTCTTACCGGTGATTTGTAAATGATTGCTAATTTTCATTGTGAAATCAAGATTTTCGGGTTTTCCTCTGTTGGATTGTGAGTGGGCCATGTTTTCCTCTGTTCAATGATTAAAGTCAAGATTCCCATTCTATTTTAAAAAAACCCTTGATGCCAAAAGGTAAACTAAAAGAGTCTATAGCAGTTTTGTCAAGAAAGAAATTACAGGGCTCTGAGAGGGAAGAGTTGTTTTACAGTAGTAAATTAAAAAGAGTCTACAACACTTGTAGAAAACGTTTCATTCTGGCTTGGTTGATGACATACCAAATTTTTCCATGATTAATAATGAGGCAACATTATTATATTGATAAAAAATGCAGGGGTCCTCAAGCGTCGAATTTTAAATTCTTTTTCTGAACAAACAAAGAATATTTGCAAAAATTGGTGATCCGGATTTTGTGCAGAATACCCCCAATTGATTTCATCATGGGAAGTGTCCAAAAATTCAGAGCGTTTTAAGAGATATCACCAGTCCCTCAGGAAGGTATTTCCCCAACATTTGTAAAACGTCTACAACAAATCAATTTTCATTTTTTAAATCAACTAGAAGACATTGGATTTTTATAGTTTAAATATTTCCATTCCTGGCATATCAAGCTCTTTGTGCATATTCTTCCAAATACATGAATGGAGATTGTTAGTGTTCTGGATCAAATGTCCAACGATGGGGAAATTTGGCATGCTTATGATGAGGTCAAACCATGAGTAATTCTGAGATGATTTGAAGTTGTATAAAAAAGGATTATCATTCTGATAGGTTCCAACTCAATAAAGCGTTAATAACATTCATACCTTGATCCATTGGTTTCCCGGTGACACTAAATACATGGAGCATAAATAATGTAGTGATCCCGAGGTAGTATTTTCAAACTACTCATCAAACAAACCAATGGTCTCAATTGATTACGGCATCACCACTTGCACCTTATAAAAACCACTATTAGTGGTCCCGTAGGCACTATTTTGTTTTCAATATTCATATGTGGTTTTTTTGACGCATGCATAAGTATCACAGTGGGACCCGTTCTCCATCTACATTCATTTCCAACCATCCATTTGCTGAAGTTTTGGTTCAACTCTCCTTCATTTCCAGTTAAAATTTATTTGATGTGATGTGAGCCTAATCAAAGCTTAGAAACGCATATTACACTAAAATGATAAAAAGGAGGGATTTAAGTAATGTTATATATAATTTATCATGTGTAACTCCATAATATTAGAACCTTTTCAAGACACTGTAGTTTGGTAACTGTAACAAGAATCAATTTTCCAACTGATTATAACAGTTAGACAGTTTGGGCTAGCAACCAAAATAAAAGACTAGAATTGAGACATTATAGGGGTTCTAAAGGGCACAGTGACCCATCACTCGAATTGCAAGCATAAATTTTCTTTGAAATCTGAATATATATTGCAGTGTGATTCCAGTATTGGGAAGTTGTATTTATTTATTTTCTCGTGTTTCAACATTCATATATGTATTTTCTTCTCTTGGACAATGTAAGATGTAGCTGGTGCTTTGGTTTCTTTTTTAATGAATTTACTTAATTATATTCATAAATATTAATCTTGAAGACCTTGATGAAGCGCTCGACATTGAGGAATCCCATTCACATTTTCTCAATCTTGCATTATTCTTTTTGTAGTAGTTTAAATTCATATTCTTAAATCCCTGATGTGAAATCTACTTTCTATTCTTCTTCAATCAATTCCTTTAGTTCAACACTCTCAAAACTCTCGTAGTTTCTATGTCCATTGTGCTTTGGAAGGCTAAGATTTCAGAACTAGAAGCTTTGCTTACAAGCCCTCATGACTTGTTCTTCCATCCATTGATTTTATTTTATTTTAATCAATCTCAAGATGACTCGGGCACTGGTCCCCCACAACTAGGAACTGTCTCCTGAGAGTTACAACAAGATGAATTGTTCATTGTTGGCTCTTATTAACATCATGTTAATATTGTGGAAATCAATCCATCAAAAACCCTAAAAATCAATCCTTCTCTCTCAATAGAGAAATAAGAGTGACTGCTCACTGGGCTAGGTAACATCTTGATGCTTTTGCTTGGGATTATAAAGATATGAAAGGGGTGCATCACTTATTTTGTACACATCACATCTATATTAAATATGGATGTAAATCTCTGCACCAACCCCATAAAGAGAATGAACCTGACCCTTGAATACATTTTAAAAGAAGAGCTACAAAATTTATTGGATGCAAGATTCATTTATCCTATTTTAGATAATGAGTGGGTGTCTTCTCTTTTTATAGTACCTAAGTAGAATGGGCAGTGGAGAATTTGTGTTGACAATAGGAAACTCAACAAGGCTACAAAGAAATATAATTTTCCCTTGCCTTTCATTGATCAGGTTTTGGATGGTCTTGTAGGGAAAAAAGTTATTTTCATTCTTGGATGGCTTTAGTGGGTATAATCAAATCCATATCAGCCTTGAGGATCAAGATAAGACCACCTTCACGTGTCTATGGGGGACCTTTTCATATAGATTCCTTCCATTTGGATTGTACAATGCCCCTTCTACCTTTCAAAGGGTAGAGTTGAGTAGTTTTATTAATCTTGTTCATGAAACAACTGAAACTTATATGGATGACTTCACTCCCTATGTGAATGATTTCAAGGAAGCTCTCTCCACCCTATACAAACTTTTAAATAAGTTCATTGAAATGAATCTATCGCTGTCCAGAAAATTGTGAATTTATGATGAATTCAAGGATTGTCCTAGGTCACTTCTTCTCTAAGGAAGTGATCGAGGTTGACCCTAACAAAATTGCGATTATCAAAAGGATCCTTGTCCCTCAGAAACAAAGGGATGTTAGGAGTTTCCTTGAACTTGGTGGATATTACATGAGATTTATTAAGGATTTTAGTAAGTTGGCTTCACCCTTATTTAGATTGTTAGCTAAAGATTCAGATTTTTGTTGGACATATAAGTGCGTTGATGGGTTGGAATTTACCACAAACAACTAGGGTATCTCCCTGACATAGAATCCCAATCAGGGTCTACACCATTTGGTTTAGGGATCTTGTCCAATATGTATGTCTCACTACCATCTCGTTGGTTGAAGTTTGCATCAGACAATAAATGGTGTATCACTTAAACAGAATGTACAAACTTCAACAAATGAAAGTAAGCAACTGATGAACATCCGATAAAATAGATACCGTATATAGAAACAACTGAACTTCAAAGCAGGAATCTGAAGAAAATCAGTGTTAGCAAGACTTTAAATAAGAATACACATAAATAAGAAATAAGTTTAGAAACCAAGAATGATTTCTTTATTTTTAACCATTGAAAAAACAAATGAGCGCACGGTCCACAATGATAATATGCCAATATCAATAAAATAGTTTATCAACGTAAGCATAAGGTTAATATATCATATTCCATCCATGTGTTGTAAAGGAAAACTCACAACACTAGAAGATACATGAGGAGGCAGTACACCAAAGATCATAGGAAATTTCAATTCATTAAGTTGATAATATTCATGGCACCAACATACAAGGTATTCATCTAATCCAAAAGTGGAAATATGCCATTACTCCTAGCATTCACTAAAGGAACATAAGTTCTTAAAACAATATGCACCAGAATAAGTCCAAAGCTAAAAGTCCTTTATAATGTGCCATGAGGGTATATTTATAGAAAAGAGGGTGACTTTTGGCCTACCCTTGACTCTTGGACTTCCTCGTGACTCTTGGAATTCCTCACGGCCTTCCAAATTTATACTTTGTTCTACTTTATCCTACCCTGTTATTCACAACAAAACAAATTGATTCTACCCTAACAATTTAGAAATAGAAAATTCCGGGACATCTATCTGCAATTGCTCCCCGACGTAAGTGTTCCAGAGCTTGTATGCAATGACTATTATGGTCACCTTCAGTTACTCTTCATCATGTATATGGAGGCATTCAAGGGCATCTAGAATGCAAGTGTTTCTCTTGACCTTAATTTGATTCGATACAATTGCTAGCTTCGTGTACATCCTCACTAGTTCAACCTATTGGCTTAGTGGGTCCTGAACTAGGTTCAGATTTAGTTTCACCAAACAAAACCCTAAACTATTGGCCCTTTCGGAATCAATCCATGTAGTGTGGACTGAATTGTCCCCCGAAGCAGTATGGGGGGATGATGGAACCAAGTTTCTACATTTAGAGATTAGTGTGATGTCTTTCTATGACCTCGATCTGCCTTTGCGCGGATATCTAAGACCTTAACGCTTAGCACCGTAATTTCCCTCAATTGGCCCCTAGACCTCTGTGAAGGTCTACGACTGGCCTTTGCGGACCTTGAATAGGAAAATTAGCTACTTACGCGCACCATAGATTATCCTTAGATCAATATTTACTCAGATCTACCTATGTGTTCGATAAATTTAACAGAAAGTGTTATGGTCTTCACGTAATCACTTAACATTAATTATGTTTAGTTAATAAGATGATCAAGTAGATTCACGCATCAATAGATCATTATTTTATAAAGACATCATTTCATCACAGCGTATATCATAATCATACATAACATAAGTAAAGAGATAAAACACAGGAATTTTTACAACAATATTCTTTATTGATCTTTAGTATAGGTTTACAGACTTAGTACTTCACTATGCACTCAACTGCAGGGGTCCACGCACTCAGCTATGGACACTACTCTAGGCCTCTACACACTCAGTTGTAGAGCCTTTCCTCATCTAAGACTTACTTTCCTTCTCTAACTGTTTAGACTCCTTCCATCGTACCCATAGACAAAAGACTTCTCTCTCCCTTAGACTCTCTAATACAAACCAATTTATATAATTCCATGGGTAGATCTTCAAAAGCTTACTCAAATTTACATAAACGAGGGTAAAAATCCTTTTTTACTTTTAACTAACTCCACGCTCCACCTCCCCAATTCATGGAGAATTTACATCTTTTTACTTCAAAACTTGGCATTTTACCTCAAAACTGACCGAGGGGACCTCATCCCAATAGGCCCCCAACACAAAGGTCATGACTCACCCTCGAGTCACTCGGTTGGCTCGGTGATATTACCGCGAAGATTTCCCAACTCCACCTGCACAACTTATACTTCAGTCGTGCTATATGCGACTGCCTGCTTCACTTATTTGACTAGCTACTCTATAGCTGGTCCTTCGTTGACTCACTTGATCTTCTATTGTGTGAGCTGCAAGTTCATTAGATTTTCCTAAATGTTGACTAAGACTTGGTAGGCTTCATCCAACCAAGGACCCAACTGTGCCTTAAGCACTACCTATTTTTTCTGCATTGCTTCCACTTGGGCAAGGAGATGGTGAGGCACTGCATTATAGCAGTGGAGCACGTCATCACCCTAACCTCGATGTACTACTATTGGAGCTCGCATATCTGTACCTAATATCTGCAGGCTAGGATCTTACTGCAGGGTCGTCACCACTTCCATGGCCTATTCAAACAAATCTGTGCAGTCAATGACTGCAGCATCCACAGTAGCTATCCCTTCCTTGATGGCAGCTTTGCATTGTTTCCTGACTTTGGGCAGAGTCAAAGGCTATGACTTTAGTTCCAACTTCATGATTTTCATATTGAGCTCAAATTTAACTCTAGCCATCTCTGTCTTTGCATCATGGATGCCCGCAACAAGTTTCTGGATCTTTGCATCTAGTTCCACGTCCTCAAGGATGTGAAAATTCATCACTGTTTGACATGCCTCTGCAACCGCTGCCACCAACTGGGTGCTCTGCACTTGTATTGTATCCCTATTTTTTAGGGCTTGCATCTTCTCAGAGAATATTTGTTCATTGTTTACCCTATACTTTCTAATTAAACTAAGAGCACATTGCTCCCATGCTCTCAATTCCGCTGTCACACCTATCTACAGTGCGTGAAGATATTCGTTGGGGAGCACTGCAATGTTGAGGTCAATGTTCTTCAGGGTGCTAATGATGATCTTGTCATCGACCGATTTCACGCTCAGGGATCCTTCTGGTAGCACAACTATTGTGAGGTCCACTATCCTAACTAGCTTGGTAGCCTGACTTGTCCTTGGTACCAGGCTCGTCTGTGCAGCACTGACCTAACCTGTGCCCACCTATATTCTACTATTCTGGATTTGCATTTCACACAGATTCTTCTGAATATTACCTAATGAATGCATGATTTGTTACTCATGTTGCTACAACAGTTTGGTTGTAGTGTCATGCACTTTGTCTTTGATCTCGTTGAGATCGCCCTTTGTCAGTGTAATGGGATCAAGTTGTGGTTTAGTCGCACTTATCTTCTTCTGGTACCACTCCTACTACTATTTTCTGCACTTTCATACCCAAAATGGGGTGCTCTACCCCTCATTGCCTCCACCGTCCTGCGTCAACTGCTCTTCCTCCTCGGTTTCAAGCGAAGGAGATTTTCCAATGTTCTCAGAGTCAAGCTGCTCTTGTTCATTTTGTTCCTTTGTGGTGTGCTCCTTTTCCATTCAAGCCTTCTCTTCGACCTCCTTCTTTCATTGCGCGGTCAGTTTCTGCATCACCTGATTTGTTGCATCCTTCCACTTTTTCTCTGTTGAGCTCCCCGCGCCTTTGTTGGTACCTGCAGCCAAATCAGATGGAGTATGCCAATCTGCTAGCCAACGGTTGATTAATTCGTGTATGGCATCATCAGTGACGAGATATGGCAGATCAAACCACTTCTTCTTTGGGTCCTTCCACGTCCGAACGTAAACGCAGTGGAAGTTTGCCTTCAACTCAACATATTCGTACATATGTTCATAAATGGTCAAGGACAACCGTGGCTGCTAGTTGATGGCCATGCGGAAACTCGACTCCATCAATACCCAGAAAATCTTTGTTTCGGTGACCTATGTGGGGTCCTTCGTGCCTTAGAGGGAGGCAAACTATGCAGTTTCCGACAATCTGACCTCCACAAAAGGAAACTGGCTATCCTCCAACATATCACAAGAAACTAGCACAATGGAGAGTAGCAACCACGCGTAGTGGAATGTCTTGCACTCATCTTGGGACTCATGACAATTCGCAAGGAACTCACTACATAAGTATCATGACTAGTTGAATTGCATGCCCTCTCCGCATTGTGCTGTCAATGAAACCACAGGCATTGGAACCTCGACCACGCAACACTTCCTCATCACCTTGTAGGCGAGTATATGGGTGGAAATTTTTACTACGGGACCGTTGATTGAGGTTATGGAGCACACATGTGGCTTCTTGATAAGATTGAATTTATTCTTCATCTGCTCTGCAAAGTCTCTCTTGCTTGTCTTTCTGCCAAACACCTTGGACCAATTCAGACCTTTGTGCAGTAGGTGCATGATCCTGTGTATGAGCATATCATGACGCGGATAGGTGCTGTTATACGGGAATAGTGTCCACACGGATGTTGCTATTCCCACTAAGATGGGTGGCTATCTTAGAAACAAACAATCAAACTCTATTATTGATTCCTTTTATGAAAATAGATGAGAGGAGAACCAAGAGGGCCAACCTGAGTCTTGCGCTCGATTTCCTCTCTTTCTTGATAGAGTTTTGCCACTTGCTCTTCGTCTGCTCAGCTTCAAAAGGACCTGTAGAATCACAGCAACATACTACTATGCAAGAAACAAGGATCTAAGTTCATAAATAATGCAGGATCAAATGTGCATTAACAATATACAAGCATATATAAACGAGTACACAAGAATATGGAAGGAAACAAGAATAGCTTTATTCAGATGAAAAGTAGCAAGAAGATTACAACCATGTGCTCTGACACAGCATCATCCTCCAGCTAATAAGCCCTTCTTCACCTCAAGCAAGCTAGATCACCCAAAACTGTGAATGTACACCAGAATACCAACAACACTTCTCAATAAGTTACAAAATTCCAGCCTCTGGATCTCTGTGATGAGGGATCCATATAGAGATGATTACAGAGAGGTGAGTCATCTTTTGGGATCTTGATTAGTGTGTTCTCTCTGATAGTTCCTGCTTCCACTTGGAGAATGATGATCTCTTACTCATCCCTGGTAAAAGATGGAGTGGCAAGTGTCAGAGGGGAATCTTCTGGAAGATTCCATGATCTTCCACCTTGCATTTTTGTCCCTTCCATTTGCCCATTCCCGACCATCATACCCTACAGAGGGACAAAATAGTATGCATCACACCCTGTACATTGGGAAGGTGATATGCATCGCACCCTCTGCATTGAGCTTTTAGCATGGTCCAGTTTTGACCATTTATGAATAGTTTTCAGTGGAGAACTTCTGGGAGATGATGTAATTAGTTGACCTTGTTCCTTTAGGCAGTGAAGCAACACTTTTAGGGACTTAGGAGACCTCAGTTTATGGACATTTGTGATTGGGGTTGAAGTGCTCAAAAATGTCTATAACAGTTGCCCCCTAAAGCATGAGGTCGTTAATCGTTTTTGATGTCGGGTGAAATGCTTTACTATGAGGATCCGAAGTTTTTCTGAGCTAGGAGGCGACCTGTAATAAGATACAATACAATACATTATTTTGACAACATTTTTCATGATCTAGCTGAGGCGGGAATTCCCATGCTCAGCTTTGTAAAATCATTTTTCATGTACATAGGACAGACAATCGTCTGTGTGACAGACTGATGATATGGACGCATCATCCTTTGATTTGGATGATCATCTGTTCCGCAATGATGTACACTATATGTTTTTATATTCCTGAATATATCATAGCCCGGATGGATGAAACTAGATCTGGGGTCTTCAAAACTCATCCAATCTTCACTCAGAGTACAAGTCGATCCACGTGAAAAATGTTTTGGAGTCGAACATGGAAAGACATCGTCTGATTACCAGCCAATGATGTAAGCTGTTAATAGGCACGAGAGGAATCACCAATAATGACAATGATCCTCAAGGTACTATAGTACAATTGACGTGGTGTGGAAAAGGACTTGGCATTGAACACCACGCAAAATCTCTCGGTCGAAGGCCATTGATGTAAACCTGTCGCCGAAAGTGAGAAACTTGCCATTAAGGCATGCAAGCTTCAAAGTACTGAAAGGGTTGTTCCTAAGTCAACTTCTTGGATGATGAGCTGATGTTGACAAGAAGCGACCGTCGCAGGAGGGCCTTAATGAATCCCACATCAACGACATGGAACGAAGCAAATGATTTTGGAGTTGAAAACAAACTGACGATATAGGGTTCAGGGTGGCGGTCATGAAGGAATGAAGCATGAATGTATTGCAGTGGGTGAGGCATAGGTGAATTGTCTGAATGACTTCTCTTGAACATATCGGCAACACTGACGATGGATTGGTAGCATTAACCCCAAAGATGGATGGCGTGATGGACCAATGGTGAAGACCATTGAACGGAACAACCCAACCCGGCATGGATGCGGAAGGAAAGTGTCATGTTCAAGAGCGACTTGCTACCAATAAAGTTTCTTCTTGTTTTCTTCCCAATTTTCCCCAGTCATTGCTGACCAATACCTCTTTATTTTTTTCAAGCTTGAGGAGGATAACATATGCTTGTTCTATAATCCGCCCTTCACGCGAACCTATCGCTATATTTTAGTGAGTCTAGCGACAGTGAAACTCGTTCTCATCCTGTTGGATGAGTTTGTCGCTATTCGGTTTTAACGAGTTTAATGACAAAGCTAAATTTAGGAGAAGCCTGCACCCTATGCCTGTAACACAGTGAGTACTTATACACATGTTTGCTTTGCACACAGAGCATGCATGCACCTGTGTGAAATGTGGGCATGCGGACCCTGCTAAAATTTTGAAAAACTTAAGATTTTCTCTTTTAGTCAGTTTAGTATTTGTTTAGATGTTGTTATCCCCTACCCAGACCTGCATGTGACTTGTTAAGAACTTTCCCTGGGTTAATTCCATTGGTGTTAGGGTTTTAGGTGAAATTCCTAGAAGTTTTGGTCACTGGTCTTGATTTTCATTTTGGTCGTGTAGTAGCTTAGAGCTTAGAAGTTGTAGAAGCCTCAGATCACCTTGGTTTTTACTAGCCTTCTTATGAGTTTGACCATTTGCAAAATCTACCTTTGTTGAGGAATCCATCTTTTGTTTTCTCTTTGCGAAACTTCGAAAAGGCCTGTGTTAAAAGTTTGGATTTCATTTTTACAAAAGAAAACAAAAATTGCTTGTTTTTTGACTGATTTGTGATTCTGGACAAGTTAGTCCTTGGTTTGCTTATCACCAAGTAAAACATCCTTGAAAAAGACATCTTGTAAGCTTTTACTTCAAATAGTTTTTATAGTTTATAGATCTCAAGATTTGCTTTATCCATAGTTTTGAGTGTGTTATAAAAATATAAAAATCTCTTTTGAAAAATTTTGTTTTTGTAGTCTTTGAACGTTTGAAAGAAAAGGGAAATTCTTGTGAATATAACTAGTTGTCTCATTTTGAGTGCATTGGAAAAGACAAAAACTCTTCGTTTAATTTGTTTGTTAAGAAAGATTTGTGTTTACAAGCATTTGCATTCTCAAACTCTTTCCTAGCTAGAATTTCATTGAAAGGAAAAGATTGCTTAATCATCTTAAGTGCATTTTTTTTTAGTGATTTCGAGTCGAGTCTTCACACCACGAGTTTCATCTCCGCACCTCTTGACTTAATCAAAAACCAATAAAAATGACGCTTAATCTAGTAATATTTTTATTTCTAGGGCTCTATTACACCAACATAGCTTAGGCTAGTGTCGAGGAGCCTAGGGTCACTTGTTGGTAAACCTTGGATTATGTCAAGGAGCCTTCAAGGGGATTGAGCTTGCTACTCTGCCCTTGTGTGCGTCTCGGATCGTAGACTGTTCTCCCAGGTATATTTGTTTCCGTTGATAACATAGTGACCATATTCTATAGGATTCTTCCTAAGGTGACGGTGGTGGGAAGATCCCACTGTACCTGGAGCAGACGTTGGGTAGACTCACTTGGATTTTCTGGGGGGTTCTCTTCACTCGAGACAGTTTAGTGGAGAAACTTGTGCCAGTCTATTCATTAAGAAGGTTGTCGGGGTAACTGTTCCAACCGCTATTTCTGTATTGAATTCTACGACATTGGATTTCATCACCAACTAGTGTTTTAAGTATGGAAAGTTACTATTTGTGTGTGGTTTGATCTCCTAGATTCTTTAGGCGTGTGATTCAATTTTTTTGGTTCTTTAGAGGCTTTAGGTGGTTTTCATTGAGATTTTACTTTGTTTTCATGTGAAGTATTTAAAATATTTAATCATGGCTGAATTACCGAGGAAGTCCCGTAGACTTCGAGGCCAACCTCCTGAGTTTTCACTGAGCCAGCCTGAAGGGCTACGAGCCTTGGTAACTCCTAGAGACAGTAGAGTTGTGTCACCTGAAGAAGGAGAGTCTTCTTTGGTGGTACATCCTGATTTTCAAGCTTTAGTAGCAGATTATAGTACATAGTCTGTGTCTATTTCCGAAGTTACTAGTAGTGTTTCATCTACTAGTGATATAAGTGAAGAACCTGAAATATCCGAACCCGAATCTGACATTGTTGCTACTCCAATATTAGGGTTTGCCTCTCCAGCTTCTAGTGGTCCTAGTTCACCTAGGGTAGAAAGAATAATTACCCAAAATCTTCCTTCTGGACTAATAGCTATTGAAGAACTTGCTATTCCAGAAAAAGAAGAAGGCATCCCTATCCCTGAAGATCGACCTGTTATAGAACTTAGGGAGCGTGAATCAATCTTTTACAGTCCACCTAGGAGCAGTGCTTGGTATCTTTCATTGACTAATTTTTTGGAAAACCCGGGACTAAGTTTTTCACCACCTCGTATTTCTTATCACCCAACACCTATAGGTTACTATCCTTCGTTAAATATGTCAAGATAGTCGTCCATGTTTTCTCAATCTCCGGAATCCTTTTTGTACGGCGGTCCTTCTGTTCCCGCCGAGTATCATTCACTTTCTGGTACTTTTTCGGGAGCATCTCCTCAACCTATTGAACAAGGGTTATTAACTGGAAATAATGGTACTAAGCCGTTGAGTTTAGAAGATATTCTCATGATGTCGGGTACTATTCCCAATCCTCAACCTCAACGTGGCCAATCATCGCTTGGGGGGCAGCCTCAAAATCCTCAAGTATCACCTGGGGAGCAACCTCAAGGTACCCAGTTTGTGCCTGGGGGACAACCTCAAGGTACCCAATTTGCGCCTAGGGGGCAACCTCAAGGACAATACATACCTATGGGACAATACGTTCCTCAAGGTCAACCCTAGACTCAATATGTACCTCAAGGTCAACCCCAATATCAATATGTACCTCAAGGTTAACCCCAGTATCAATATGTACCTCAAGGTCAACCCCGATATCAGTGTGTGCCTCAGGGTTATCAACCCAAAGGTCAGTACCCAACCCAAGGTTACCAACCACCTTTCGGTTAATCATATGTTCAAGGATCTGGAAATGTACCATTGAATTATCAACCCTACCCTCAACCTGGTTATGGTCTTCAATATTCTCAACCTGTTATGGGTCCGTACCCCGGAATGAAATTAGTGTGGGATCCATCTCAATCCCAACAGGTCTTGCAACCGAATGTGCAGTTTTCATCTCAAACTAGACAACCCTTGGTTTCTGGTTCACCCCAGCAACCTGTCCAGTCTACTATTCAAACTTCTGCACCTTCTGTAGTTTCTCAGCCTGGGCCTAGTACGCCTCGTACTCCACCTCAAATGACTGCTGCAACTACTGCAACATCTGTTTCATCTACCCCACCTACTTCTGGAGTATCGACAACTCTGGTTTCTATTATTCCTGTATCTACTCCTCAGACATCTTTACCTCAGTCTGGACCCACAGTCCACACTTTGGTTCAGATGCCTATAGGACAACTTGGTTTAAGCAAGGTTATCACCAGTCAACCTCAAATTATTCAACAACTGTACCAAGGACAGTACCAATTCGGTCCTGCTGTGCAGTAGCCAGTCTATCAGTATCAACCGTACCCTAGGTATACATATCAACAACCTCAGCAACCCAGTATGGTCCGGTTAATCCTGGTTTTCCAGGAGGATATAATATCACAAATGCAATTCCAATTCCTAGTTATCCTGGATATCCTCCTCTTGGCGTTGGTCTGACGACCCAAAGTTTTAGGGACCCTAATCGTCAGTTACCATTTATCGCAACTTTGGACTTACCTGATTTGTCACGCCTTATGAATGATCCAATTAACTATCTTCCATTTTGACCGCCAATGTCGAATAAGTTACCTAGTGATATTCCTAAGTTTGAAGGCAAATCAGGAGAGGACCTGTCGAACCATGTGATGACTTATCACCTCTGGTGTGCGTCTAATTCCATTTCAGATAATTCAATCTGTTTAAGACTTTTCCAGCTCACTCTAATTGGTCTTGCGGCCAAGTGGTACATTGAGTTACTGCGAGCCACTTTTTATAACTTTAGTCAGTTAGCTACTTTGTTTTTAACTCATTTTCAGTTTCTAGTCAGATATGATAATAGCACGGAATTATTAACTTCGTTAAAGCAGTCAACGTCTACTTGCATTTCAGATCACATTCATGAATGGAGACGTCGACAACGTTTAGTGAAAGTTTTTATCCAGGATCAGATCTTAGCCGAATGGTTTGTAAAATCTTTACTACCCAAGATAACTGAGGATGTAGCTAAGGTCGGAGTCGTTACTGAGGAGCAAGTAATTGCTCAATCACAGTACCTTGACTTAGTTTATACTCAGTCAGGTACGTTACATGAGAAAATCCCCGATCTTCCCAAGCAAAATCAAATCACTGCAGCTCCTTCAGGGTCTCATGCCGCTGATGGTATGATTGGTAGGGTTAATACCAAAAGTAAGAATAAGTCTTCCAAGAATTCTTATCCTATCATAACCTTGCCAGATTCCTCGACAGGAGATTCTTCCGCGGAAATTTCCATCGATATTCATGTTGTAGAGTCATCTACAGCCAAATCAAAATCTGATGGTAAGAAGAAAGGGAAGAAGAAAAATAAAACAGATAAAAATTCAAAAGAGAAACCAGAAAAAGCGGAATCAACTGATGAGAAACGCAAACCTCATTATCCCTGTCTCATTTTTGATGAAGAGCATTTTACGAGACACTGCCCTCATCGTGGAAAGGTTGCGAAAATTGTCAAAGGTTCCCAAACTCCTGATGTTTTGAAGGATGTTTTTCCAAATCAAGACAGTAAGATGATAGGTTCTTCCTCAAATGCCAATGAAGAACCCATACTGCTGATGTCCCATGTTAGGATTGCGACTCGATCACAAGATTATGGAAGTAAAAGTCCTGTTGATGGTAAAGAAGCAGAATCTTCTCATTCTAATCCATCAACCTCAGCTGTCAGTTCCGATCCATTACAAATCGAGAAACCTAATCCAGACTTAGTAATCAAACTGCCGCCAAGGGTATACTTCGAAAGTCGGCTTTCAATCCACATGCGAGAGAGGCTCAGAACTATAACATTATTGAAGATTTAGCTGTTTCACCTTCAGCAATGTCGGCTTTGGAAGTGCTGCAATCATGTACAGCACAACGTAAATTACTTTTGTCGGCTATAGGAGCTGTTGATGTTCAGGATTCAAACCTTATAATTTTCGATCTAGAAAATAGTGCACCGTGCTTACCTCATCAAATGGCTGTCCAAATTCTAGTGATAGTAAAAAACAAACCTGTTCATAGGACTGTGATTGATGAGGGAGCTTCAACGTGTATTATGTCGATACAGTGTTGGAGATCGCTTGGTTATCCTTCACTAAATCAATCCCCTACGATTCTAAAGTCCTTTGATGGCCGTGAGTTTCATCCTTTTGGCATTCTACAGGATTTACCTATAGGGGTTGAAGGTAAAACCGTTAATCTAGATGTGGAGGTGTTTGATGCCCCTCTAGATTACAACCTTCTCTTGGGTTGTAGTTGGTCTTACGCTATGATAGCTATCGTTTCATCAGTCTTTCGGCTTATAAAGTTCCCTCATAATGGAAAGATCGTAACCTTATACCAACTGTCTTACTTTTCATCTGACCCAGCCTCTGCTGAAAGCATTCAGCATGTTGGTAAAACGATTATCCCGTATAAGGATGTTGGAGTAGGACTAGTTAAAGATGTCGGTTTACTGGGAACTTTTCCTTTTCCTCCTATCAACGCATTGTCTTCTATTGCAACCATTCATATGATTTCATCAGACACCATTATTTATGATGATCTTTGGATCATACCTTCTGAATCTGAGATAGACCCATTTGGTGATCTTATGCCTTTGAGTCCGTATGAAATTGCGTATCAGGCCGTGCAATCGTTCTCCAACACATCTTCAACCAAAATTGACTTAATGAATGTGGTCCATGAGGAATCACTTTCAACGTCAAACTCAGATTCAATAACTTTTTCTGAACTTGTTCAAACTGATGAGCAAATTCGTGAAATCCTATGTGTCGATGATTTACCATGGGAAGATCTTCATCATAGATCTTCGTTTTTACCCGAGGGTGATCGTTTTGAAAATGATTTTTCATCAATTTTTACGACTAAATATGTTAAGGAAGCTCAGAATCCAATTAAACATCCTGATTCAGAGTTAAACTTGGGAAATATTTCTCGAACTATTCCTCTTGACATTTCGGTTAAGCCTGGAATTGTTGAAAATGTTCATATAGGTGCCTTTTGTACGAAAGATGAAATTCAAACATATAAGGCCCTATTTCAAGAATTCCACAACGTGTTTGCCTGGTCATATGAGGAAATGCCAGGAATTGACGCCGCAATTGTTGTTCATGAAATCAAAACTTACCTGGATGCTAAACCCATCCGGCAATGTTTGTGTCAAATCCACCCAAGAAAAGTTGTTGCAATTAAAGCAAAAGTTGAAAAATTACTCAAAGCAGTTTTCATTTATCCGATCCCGTTAACGGATTGGGTATCGAATATTGTTCCTGTTAACAAAAAGCAAGGGACAATAAGAATATGTATCTATTATAGCGACATTAATCGCGCCTGTCCAAAGGACAACTACCCAACTCCCTATATCGATCAAATCATCGATGATTGTGCTGGCAGTGAAATTTTCTCCTTCATGGATGGTTTTTCCGGATACAATCAAATCAATATTCTACCTGCTAATCAACCAAAAACGGCTTTCATTTGTCCATAGGGGACATTTGCTTATTGCAAATTACCTTTTGGGCTTAAGAACACCGGGGCAACTTTTCAAAGGGCCATGTCTTATGCTTTTCATGATATCAAGCACCTTGTGCAACCCTATCTCGATGATTTTCCTGCTCATTCATTACATCGAGCTGATCATCTCATTCATTTACGCGCAATCTTTATGAGGTGTAGGCATTATCAGATTAGGTTGAATCCACACAAGTGTGTTTTCTGTATAGAAACAAGTCGGTTACTGGGGTTTGTTGCTTCGAAAGCCAGCATTCGCGTCGATCCCTTGAAGGTTGAAGCCATTATCAAATTTCCTCCTCCTTCGAGTCTTCGCCAAATCCAAAGTTTGCAAGGGAAAGCAAACTTTTTACGTCGATTCATTTCTAACTATGCCGAGATCACAAAGGGTTTTACCCAGTTTTTGAAACAGAATACTCCATTCTTTTGGGACGAGATAGCTGAGAAATCTTTTGATGCACTAAAACACGCGTTGACCCATGCACCGTTATTGCATCGTCCCAACTACAACCAGGACTACTTCTTGTATCTCGCCGCCTCCCATTCTACCATCGGAATGCTGTTAGTTCAGGAAGATGAATTCGGTACTAAACATGTGATATATTACCTTAGTCGAACTTTAAACCCAACTGAGCTAAAATACTCGCATGTGGAGAAATTGGCATTGGCAACTGTTCAAGTTGTCCAACGTTTTCGTCATTACATTTTACTACGTAAAACTACAGTCATTTCTGATTGCAACCCTATGATCTATATTTTGACCAAGCAATTGCTAGGGGGCAAGTACTCCAAATGGATTGTGATCCTGCAGGAGTTCGACTTGGAATTTGAAAATTCTAAGTCAAAGAAATCTTTAGTTTTTGCGGAGTTAATGTGTTACTTCCCGCATGCTGACATAGAAGCTGTGGCGGAGGAGCCCATTGCGGATGAATCCTTGTTTCTAATCAACACTTTGGATCTGTGGTACGGGGATATCATTGTTTATCTCCAAACCCAATCCTTTCGGCTAGATATTTCATCGTCAGAATGTCGACAAATATGATTCCAGTCCCAAAAATTCAGAATTATTGGAGATACTCTTTATCGTCGTGGGGTGGACTCTGTTTTTCAACATTGTTTAACTCATGAGGAAGCCGAAAGGGTCTTAAATGACTGTCACTCTAGAGCATGTGGCGGTCATATGTCTGGGTAGGCCACAACCCAAAAGATATTGTGTGCTGGCTACTTATGGCCATCTATGTTTAAAGATTGTATTAGCGCGGTCTGAAAATGCCACAACTGCCAAATTTTTGATCGAAAGATGTGCGCTCCACCTACTCCTCTTCACCCTATAATTGTCGTTGGTCCTTTTTCCAAATGGGGTATTGATTTTATTACATGTAACCCCCACTCAGCCGGGGGGCATGCGTATATCATCCTTGCGGTAGATTATTTTACCAAGTGGGTCAAGGCGATGCCTACATTTGAGGCAGACGACAAAACAATTGCGATTTTTGTGTTCAATCATATAATTGCTAGGTTTGGTGTTCCACAAGTGATTATCACTGATCATGGGCATCATTTTCGAAATGTTATGATGACTGAACTTACAGGCCAGCTTGGCTTGCGTCACGATAGTTCAACTCCTTATTATCCACAAGCTAATGGTCTTGTTGAAGCCATCAACAAAGTTCTAGTCATCATGATCCGACGAATAATTGGGATTCATCGATCGAATTGGCATCACATGCTATTTTCAACACTTTGGGCATATCGAACCTCAATAAAAACGTCAACAGGGTTCACTCCTTTCCAACTAGTTTATGGTCTGGAAGCTGTGTTGCCCATTGAGTGTGAAATCCCGTCAATGCAAATGGCCATCAAGTTACTTCCAGCCACTTCCGAAGAGGAAAGACGTTTGTTATACTTGGCTCAGCTAGATGAGAATCGACGTGATGCTGCATTAGCGATCGAAACTCATGCAAAACGTATTAAAGCTCAGTATGATTGAAATGTGACCCCTCGAAATTTTTTGGAAGGAGACCTAGTCTTATTGTACGATCAGGCAAATGATAAATTAGGCGCTGGAAAATTCGTGCCTATGTGGCATGGTCCCTCTGTTGTCAAGCGAAATCTAGCAAAAGGGGCCTATGAATTGGTAGACTTTGACGAGGTCTCTTTAAGTAAACCCAGAAATGGTCTTTACCTGAAGAGGTATTATGCTTAAGGATGGGTGTGGAGATGTTTAGTTAGGATAGTTTTTCTAGCTTGTGTGTTTTAGATTAAAAAGTGTGCTTAGCTTAGAGAGTGTTTTTCGTCATTATTCCCGGTTATCTTGGTTTTACTCTTGATATCGCAGATGTCAACGCCTCTCCAAACATACATTGGTTTCGCTTATGGTTCTTGTCGTAGTACACGAAATATTTCTTCCACAGATTGGGTTATTTATTCGCCCTCTGACGAGTTGGTATCTATGCATGGGGTAAGCTTCGGTCAAACAACGAACAACATTGCAGAGTATAGTACAGTGATTGAGTTATTATCTGAATCTATTTCATTTGGGATTCGTAGTTTGATAGTGAGGTTATATTCTGAACTCGTTGTATTACAGCTTAATAGAGTATGTGCCATTAGAAATCCAGTATTATTGAGATTATTTTTGAAAGTGCGTCTCTTGGAATGTGAATTTGACTATATTGAATATCAGCATATTCCAAGATCTTTAAACACATTAGAAGTTGCAATTTCTTCTCAAATGTTAAGTAGACATTTGCAATAATCATACAAGTAAATTTAAAAAACATTTCATAACATGTTTAACAAGATAAGCCGGTAATAGTGATATAGTATAATATAGGAGTGTGTCAAAATATACATCGTCCTCAATCATAGGTTGAAAAACACCTTATGATCGACAAAAATGATAAGTACAAAAAGCAAAAATGACATATGTGTCTACAATAAGCGATCATCCCATCACTGGTGATGATCTCGATAAGAAACCACTGCACGGGCCACCTTACAAAGGAACCTCCTAAAAGGTCCTGGGACCCCAATCACATAGCGCTGAAGTCGACGAGGAATGTCATCTATGTTGGTCTCCGGAATGTCCCCTGTCAAGCGCTCTAAATGGCTTTCTAACTCGGCCAAAGTCTCTGCTGATTCGTCCTGTGGGGCTGGCGCCGCTGCAACTAGTTGTTTCCTCTCGTAAGGCCGGAGAGCGGCTAGTCACCATGGGCCTACATCTACATTTGAAAATTTTACTATTAATTTTGGGACGAGATAAAAAACAAAAAAAAAATTAAATTAGGAAAATGTTGAAAATGATTTTACCTGAGTCATCCCATTTCTCTCCTGGTGGAAGAGCCATGTCTGGGTCACCGGGAAAATCTACCCCAACATAAGGAAAGTCCTGAATAGCAAAAACCTAGTTCTCCAACCATTGGAAATACTCAGGTTTGAATCGAATGACCTCTGTCCCCTCATCAGGATGACGGGCCATAACTGCAACCCATCGCATCAGTTTGGGCTCTTGAGGAAGCCCAGCTCCAATGGTGAGTTGCTGTGGGACCAACAATGGGACCCTCTCCAGACCAAAGCTCACAACTAAAGCACCATATCCAAAGGTATTCATTTTTCCGTTCTTGGCCCTGGTCAGTTGGCCTTTTACATTAGCCAACACAGCGTCGCACTAGTTGAAAATGGTTCCTCGAAAGCAGTCAACTGCCATCTGCATCTGGGATCTAGTGGCTATATGTAGTGTTGTGCTTCTGCAAAGTCTGGTAACTGTAAACGCAATCACCATGAGTTCAGGACGGGATATGGTTTTGATATCTATCCCTTTGTCTCTGTTCTAGACATTGCAGTACTCTAGCCGGAGGCTATCGACAGACTGGCCACCTACCCTACTCCCGAATAGAGTCAAATGTTCACCTCTCTTAGGAAAACCGGTCAAAAAGTATATGTCTGCCAGCTCTATTTCGATCTGGTGACCACCAATGAAGAAGCATTGGTCCTGTATGCTCCATCTATCCACCAGCCACTACGGAAAGTCCACCTGGGCCCTCATGCCAGGTATGGCCTAGAATTTGTATAAGCCACATGCCTTCAATGCATCAATCGAAGGTTGATGATTCATCGCGGAAAGATCTACGTCCTCATGCTCCCGTTCTCGCTAATCAAGCATGATGTTTACCTTGCATTTAGTAAAAAGGCAAATTAGAATATATGAAATTGAAATTTTTGGGTGGATTTTGAGTTTATTAGGTTTTAAAAACCTTTGCGCGGGGTACGCACCCTCTGGTTAGAGACAGCGCGTGAGGCCCACATGTTTCCTTCACGGCAGGTGCGTACCCCCGACTTTTTTCGCATTGCAAAAAAGTCGGGGTACATGGGTCCCTTGTGGTACACCCGCGGGCCCCCATGCACGGGTTTTTGAACCTAAAAGCTCCTAAAAAATGAAACAAACCCCTAAAAAACAATTTGAAATGGATGAAATTGAAGAGTAGGATGATGTGGATTACCTAGAGGGGACGGCGCTCGATTCTGACGGATGGATTTTCCGCAATCTTCACAGGAAGTTTCTGACCAAAAGCCCTTTTTTCTCACCCAAATCTCAAACGGTAAAAATGAATTGTCAAAAGCCCTTTTTATAAGTTTTTTGAATAAATAAATTACAAATTTGTTTATGTTTCACTTTGAAGAGGTAATTTTTGCAACATTTTTATCCATTTTAAACAGGTATGAGTAATGTTTGAGTTTTTGTTCGGGATAACGGATTTTTCAGGCAAAATCGGTCATTTTCAATGAAAAAACATTAGAGTCACCTTTAAGCTCTTTTCTAACTCCTAAACAATGAAAAGATTGTCGAGTTTTTCTTTTTAAGCTCGTTAAAACGGAACTAAAAAGATGGTCCTCTTACAGCCCTTTTCTAACCATAAAAACATGAAAAGATTACCAGATTTTTGTCGTTTCAAATTCGATATTGGTCATAAAACGACGTGTCATTGGTCACTTTTTTACTTTTTCGGATTAGAGGCACTAATTACGAAAAATACTCCTTGGTCGTAAAGATCAAGCGGTTCTCTCAAGTATTATTTTATACCTTTTCGGGCTTGGGAGACACAAATTTACGAAAAAGGTCAACCCTGGAGTCTTCTTAAGTTTTTTCAGACTCTTTAAAATTGAAAAACGCCGAGTTTCTCCTATACTAGACTCGTTAAATTTTGACAGTAAAGGACCTGTTCAATTACAAACAGGAGCGGACCACTCCTTCTTAGGGTTCAAATTTAAACTAAGTTGGACTCATCCGAAGGATGAGCTTATAATCAAGCAAATGTTATCCTCCTCGATCTTGTAAAAAATAATGAGGTACTTGCTAGAAATGGTGGGGGAAAAGAGAGAAAAATGAGTCTGTTTGTCATACTTTGTAACCACTCTTGAATACGACACTTTCATTCACCTGGGTTGGGAAATCCTTTGCCTAACAGTTGATCAAACCACATTGAAAGTCTTCAGTCAGTTTCTGGGTATTAACTTTGGGTCAATTGTCACCAAACTATCTGCTATGTCGTTATGTGTTCAAGAGGTCAGTGCAAATAAGCCATTCATCTGCAAAATATTTATCATCCATCTTGACCATCCCTGAGTCAGTCCTTGAAACTAAATTTCTTCAAACTTGATCTATGATTTCGTATTGTAGGCTTCCTACGACGGATCGCTTTCTATCGACTTCAGCTCTTTATCTAGAAATATGATCTAGAGATCGCCACTACCTTGGGATCTGCATGCCTCAATGGCAGTTTTCTCACCTTCGACGATAGGTTGCATCATTGACCTTCGATCAAAGGATTCCGTGACATGTTCGACATCAACACATCTAATCACATCTCA